>PVJX010007197.1:0-72531 GCA_004027295.1 Dolichotis patagonum | reverse complement strand
TCTTTGGTTTCTTTCAAGCAGTTTTGCCAGCTTTCTATCGAGTCTTTAGTTTCCTGATAATCCCTTTGAATCTGCTTCATAAATTCTAGGTTTTTTCTGAATTCTTCATTAAATTTTTCTCTCCATTTGTGTTCCTCTATTCTTCTGTCTGTGTCTTGAGAGGTACCCAGCCCTTCTTTTATTAATCTACTTATCTCTTAATTTGAATTAATATTTCAGTTTTGGTCCCGCTTACTAGGTCTTGAATATATCTCTTTATGTCCACTAACGCTGTGTTTGATGTTGCATTTTTGCTGCCCTCAGTCTCTTTTGTATTCACCTCTCCTGGATCAATGTTCTCAGGGTTGGGGGCTGGGAGTGTTTTCTTATTTCTCCCTTTAGTCATGTTTTTGGTTCCTTCCATACAAGTGTACAGTGTAATTCCCAGACCTTTTTCTTGTTGTTTAAGGCTCCTCTAGATGGCGCAGGCTAGGAGCTTTAGCCCTCTTCAATACGTTATCAGAGATTAGAGTTCACCCAGGGGCAGTGTGCGCTAGCTCCTCCCTTTTGGGCCAGTCAACCTTTGCAGGCCTTCACTGCATCAGTGTGCACTGATCTCAGGGAAGTAACTGGGTCCCCGCCAGGGGCATGGCCTAGTCCAAGCAGATTCCACCAATCTGCTCGGCGAGGGGAGTAACCAGCTGAAGCCACTTCCTTATAGAGTTAGGGCTGTCCTGTCCAAATCCAACATGTCATCCAGTCGGTTTCCCCTTTCCCATGGGAGGGTCTTATTCCCATCACTCACCGCATCCCCGAGAACTGCTGGACTGCCCAACCTCCAACTTCAGCACGGCTGTGGGGGGAATTCACGGTGCCTCTGGGTGGGTCGTGTGCAGAGCGGGTCCCGGCAAGCTGCACGCAGGGCTGTTCAGCTCCACACTCCGGCGGCTCAAGCCAGTCGCTTCGGCGCGGATCACTTGTTCAGGTCGGGTGGAATTCAGGCGGCTTGAGGAGGGCGCCGTGCTTGCTGATCTTATCTTCACTAATAGTAGCCCCAGGACCTCATATTCGAGCGGGTTTTTGCGCTTTAGTTTCTTTCTGGGTTGTGAGAGTCTATCTCTCTCTGTTTGGGTCTCTCCAGGGTGTTTTATTCTGGCATTTGAGCTGTCTCTCTCAGAGAGGGTCTCTCTCCTGCTACCTACCAGTCCGCCATCTTGTCTCTTCTCTTTTATTACGGTTTCAATTTCAATAGCTGATATTGGATTATTCAAAATTGCTATATCTTCTTGGTTGAGTTTTGGTAGTTCATATGTTTCTAGAAATCTGTCCATTTCCTCTGTGTTTTCCTCTCAAAAAGATAGACAATCAGAAACAAGGAGAAAGGGAAGAGGAACTACAGATAAAAGAGGAGGGAAGAGAAATGGAGGACAACAAAAGGAAATACCTTATGTACCTGCTTCCCACAATAAATGTAACCGTTATGTACTACAAACATGTACTGATAAACAAAAACATAAAATGTTAATTAGTAGGCTCCCTCCGGAGCCCAGACAGCAAGAGAGGAGGGTTGGTGTCACCCACAGTGAGGCTGCTGAACCCTGTGGTGTGCACCCTTTCCCTTCTCCCACGGCTCGCTGGCTCCTGTGGGGTACTGTGTAGGGTCCTCTCCTGCGCCCCAAGCCCCTCTGCAGCAGTCGCAGCCTTACTTCGGCGTGTCCGGGCTCACGAGCTGCTCCCAACAGCTGAAGGGGCCTCGGATAGAGGCCACCTGGGATCACCAGAGACTGCACCGAAGACGGGACAGCGGGAAACATGGACAGGCATTGTGGACAGGCTGAAACCTGAGTCCAGACCCTGCCAGTAACACTTGGGTAACCCTGTGGAAATTAACCTTCTGGAGACCCCTCTTTTTTTTTTTCTAAGCTGTAGAAATGAAAACAAAAGTAAAAACTGTACCCCAGGCTCACTGTAAGAATTGAGGAAATTTATGTCACTCATGAAGAGCTCTTTAAATTTTCCCTTATATTACAGCACAAATGACATCGGATATATGCGTAGTTATCACGCATTAGGACTATCCATTCACTTTGCATAAGTATTTATTTACAGATTATCACATACAAAGCAGTCTGCTGTAGGTATAGAACATAGGTAACAAATACTCCCAAGCAAAAACCTCTGGAGAAATTCACACTGTAGTAAAGAAACTGATAACTAATATACATAGGTGACTATGAAGTCAGGCACTCAATTAAATGTGGGATAAAGAACACAGCATGTGGGTTTTAGCTGAGCATAGTGGCAAGGCCTGTGACCCTAACACTCCGGGAGGCTGTCCCTGGAGGGTCACAGGCTCAGCCCAGGACATGAAACTTAGCAATTTAGCGAAACCTTGTCTCACATCATATATATATATATATATATATATATATATATATATATATATATATGCATGCCTTGGGTTTAATTCTAGGACACACACGCATGAATATGAGAGGTCTAGAAATCCCGTGGAGGGAGTAACACCTCTGCCTGTGTGTTACAGGAAGAATAGCACGATTCAGGGTACCAGAAGGGGCTGCTACTGCAGAGGAGCTAGGTAAGCATTACGGGCGGGGAAGACCTTGTGACAGCACGTGCACACAACAAAGGAAAAGTCATGGGCGATAAGCAGAGATTGACATTAAAATGCAAACCCGAATTTTTTCCTTTTTGGCTTTGGAAAGTCACTTGTTCTACATTCTTCTGAGACCGTAAGAGATATGACTGAGCCTTTCGTTCTCTCACACTTGCCAAATAATCATGCAAACCCGAATTTTTTCCTTTTTGGCTTTGGAAAGTCGTCACTTGTTCTACATTCTTCTGAGACCGTAAGAGATATGACTGAGCCTTTCGTTCTCTCACACTTGCCAAATAATCAAATTTTATCTATCCTTGTTTGGTGTAGTTATATTTATCCATTAGGAAAGTGTTATGTGAGCCTGGCAATAATGGCCTGAACTAAGAATAAGACAATGGCGTGCCTACGAGCCCTGGTCAGAGGACCCTGCGCAAGCGCAAGCAGGCAGCTGACGATCCCGTGAGATAAACGACGGGTGTCCAAAAAAAGAGGCGGAGAAGAGAGAGGATGAGTCCGGTACCAGACTTTCGAATTCTATCATCCAAATGTAAATTCGTCTGTACCAGAAAATCAACTCAGGTTCCCTCCTCTGGGTGTAGGTAGCCTACTTTGGGCACTCAGCGAGGGCTGTGTCACTGTACTATGCAGATGCCTCTTGGTTTATGGTGAAGCTATATCCTAATAAAACCATCACAAGTTAAATGTATTATAAACTGAAAGTGCACTTAGCATACATAGCCTACCAAACATCATAGCTTTGCCTATCCCACTTTAAATGTGTTCAGAATACCTGTTGGCCTAGAGTTGAGAAACATCACCTAACTCAAAGCCTGTTTTATAATAATGTGCAATATGCATCATTTAATAACATAACATGTTCAATATACATCATTTATCAAATAATGTATTGAAAGTGAGAAGTGAAGTGGTTGAAAGAATATACTTCCACACAACTTTAAAGTCAAAAAAGTCATGAGCTGAGCAATCAAAAGTCAGGGATCTTCTGTAGTTATAATTTCTCACAACTGACCTATGTCCAAGGGGAAGAAATGTTCTGCCCAAAGGCTATAAGTCTGAGGCCTTAAACCCCTCAGAGCATTAAAAGAGATGGGATTTAGCTGCATTAGATGGAAATCTCTCTCAGATCAAGCAAGGCTACAGAATGCAAAAGATGGATCAAGAGGATCCATGTATGAATGTATATATAACCTACATATTCTTTGCATACTTCCAAATTGCATTGTTTATGCAGCTGCTCGCAAACTTGCCTTCTCTGTTTATTTTCGTCCTTAGAGGAAACAGAGACCAGAGCTCTGCCTATTAGGCACAGTGAGATCAAAGAGTCCCCTCACAGCCTGAGAGAGCACGCCACTCAGCCCTTTCATCTGAGCAGAGATCAAAACGGGACTGCTGCCTTGGAATGGCTCCCTGACCAGGGCACCTGCGACGGCACCTGTCAGCTCCTCCTTCCGCTGCTCACACCAAATGGCCAGGCTTTGCGTCCCCCCCAGGAATGAAATGCGAAATGACACCGAAACTCTCAAAACAGAAAAGGCATTTCCCACCAGGTCGGCTAAGACAACACTTGTATCAGAGAGCAGGTTGCATCCCTGTTATCTACCACCCAAGGGGAGGTGGGACTCAAACACACACACACATACACACACATCTCTGAAAGGTCAGCTGACAAGCTAAAGGTGATCCAGCAGTCTGTAAGTGGACCTGGGATGTAGGCAGATGGCAAACACTTGCTTTCGTTCTTGGGCCAAGAGGAAAAGATTGACACCCTCTGTGTTTTCTTTCCCCATCTCTGCTATGTCACCTTCTTAATTGGTTCTAATGACCTGAAGCATGACTCCAGAGTGACATTTATTCCCAGCACCATTTTGGTTGGCGCAAGACACAGGCCTGCCCTTTGTAAGCTATCAAATGGCGCATTGTTCACCTGCGCAGCCTAAGGCTTCCCTTGCTGCCCTGTCCAAGCTGAGTGGCCTTTGCCTCAAGGCGTGGCAATGACAATCAGAACTGTAATGAAATGGCTGGGTGGGAGCAAGTGTGGCTTCGGGTCCCAACAGTCTTCCCTTTGAGGAATTTCAGGGTGAAACAGATACTGGATCACCTCTCATGGAATCCTTCACTGAATCATTTTGTAGAGTGGGCTCCCAGTCTAGCACCCTAATCCATGTGCAGGGGCTATGCTTACAGCCACTGACCCTGTATGTACAAGAAAAGGACAAGTTGCCATTTGATCCAAATTCCAGTTGTGAGTGAAGTGACCTAGGCCTCTCTATCTCGGCAAGAAATGGGGTGAGGAACTGGCAGCTCCAGCTCCACCTGAAACCTGCAGCAGGAAACACCAGTCTGCTGTTTGGTAAACATCAAATGGAGAGTGGGCAGGAAGGTGCACCCTGCACCACCGCCACTGGCAGGGAAGCAAGCCGAAGGGGAGGACTGCGGCCAGAGGCTGTAGCACACAGGAGAAGCGGCGGTCTGGGGGTGAAGCTGAGAAACCTGGCGCGGCCTCAAGGAGGAGCTGGGAATAGCTTTCAGAGAAAGACGCAGATTTCGTGAAAGCAGGGGATCGCCCCGTTTCCATGATTAAGATTAAATTTGCAGTCCTGCCCTCCTGTATCCACGTCTGTTCCACCCAGCACCTATTCTGTAGGCAAGAAGTAGGGGAAAGGAAGAAACCATTTCTAAGTAAATGACTAGCCGTTAGTATCCTTCCAGGCAGCCAGCTCCTGACAAAGAAGCTGGAGGGAGGTAGAAAGGCCACCGGAGCTGGGGCTCTGACAGCAGTAAAGCCGCAGGAGAGGCGACTGCATCTCAGGGATTGCACTTCGTTCCAGGGGCGCTGAAAACGTTTGCACAGCTCCCTTGCACAACCACCTCTCCGAATATGCACTGGAGAATGATTTATAAGCTGCCCTCATTTTCAGAACAGTTTACTTACTGCTACTGCTTGGCCCCATATATGGTCTAACCACTTTCTTCTGGGGAATGTTTTAAGTTTTGACAGACATTAAGCTCCTTGAGGACAAGGACTTGACTCACGGGCTTTTTGAGGTTCTGTTTGTTTTGGGCCTCAGGGAGGCTTTGTGGTGGTTGTTCTGGATCTCCCTCAGCGGCTACAGTGGCATCCTGCACACTTCAGGCATTCAGCGAGCAGTTGTTGACCAACTGATTTCTCCTGTCGAGAGCCTACTGGGAACCTCAAAGGGAGGTTAACCCTCTGACCACTGGCAGCACCTCAGTATTTACAAATGCAGTGAATAGTTTCACAAATAGCTCACTTTTCTCTTTACAAAATCCTAAAAATGAAAGGAAACGACTATTAAGTCCTTTTTTACAGATGGGGAAGTCATGACATTCTAATGTTAAGTAGCTGCCTACCTGTGCATGAATTTTTACATTCACCCACTTGTTCATCCAGGCAGCTGTTGAATGTGCATATATACTAATTGGTGACACCTGGTAGTTTACATTCACATTTGCTAATTCAATAACCATAACAATCCTGTGTGGTAAGCACTCACATGCCTCGTATAGAGACAAGAAAACAAGCATTCAGATACTAAGTAATTTGCCCAAGCTAACACACTAAGAAATGGTACTCAAAACAACACTGTCTCCCGAGGTATAGCCTGTTATTAGTAATATACAACACTGCCTCCCAAAGAGACTTCAAGACAGAGCCAGGCTGAAAAGCAAAACTTCACAACTCCACAGAGAATCATCTTATTTCATTTCACATTGCTATGATTTATACTTGTCCACATACTGCTATATGAGCATATCTATGCCTTCTGCATATTTACTTTTTTCCTTTTAAAAAATATTGTCAATCTTATATGCTAGAAATTTGAGGAGCTTTTTTGTTGTTGTTTTTGGGGGTTTTTTGGTACCAGGGATCAAACTCATGACCTCACACTTGTCAGGTAGGCACTTATGCCACTGAGCTAAATCCCTGGCAAATTTGTTTCTTTAAATGCCCACACTTTTCACTACAGGCATGTTTTGGATAAATGAGCCAAATGTGTACTAACCACTCGGCATACACTGTGGGCTAGAGTGCGTTACTTTTTTTGTTTGACTTTTATTAGTACATGTTTGCAGTACACAGTGACTACATTCACTGCAGGAAACTGGTGCATTGACATAGTTACTCTTTCTTATCTTTATATATTGTGTCAATCTATAGTCAATAGTCTGTAAACACAAACATGCATGATCAAATTATTAACACCTAAAACATTTCTTAATAATTTAAAGAAATAAATCTACTTAATTTTAACCTAGATTTCAACACTTCTAGTCTCCCCCACAAGTCCTATCATCCATTATCCGATTTTGTCAAAATCTCAACCCCCCTATTTCCCCTTAAGCCTAAAGGCAGGTGCGCACCATTCTGCCACACTGAAGATGAGAATGTTTGACATCCTCATCGTTAACAAATTCCCTCTTTCCTACCCTAACCAAGTGTCTTTCAGGACTGTAGTATCTCTTCCTTATTCACCATCAGCTCATAAATGAATGGTGATGTTAATTCATGCAACCATTCCAGTGAAAATGATACAGCAAGTAGTGACCGTTCCCAGAACTGTGTAAGTGTGGAGCAGGAGTGTGCATTCCTGACACCCTTTAGACACTGCTCGCACTGCTGGACGTGACCCTGGACCACACTTTGAGCAATGCTGCTCTCAACACTTTCAGTCTTCGTTCAGTGAATACTGCTAATGGTGCTTTCCTTCAAGATTCCTTTTGATACTCTTATCTGATTTCTCTTTTGTCCCTCTGGCTGGACTCTTGTTTAGGTTTCTAGCATCTCTCCTTCTTATTACACATTGAGATTCCTAAGGCCCCACTCCGTGGTCCACTATTGGCCCTAGTTTATCACCTCTTGCCTCCTATGGGATTCTTTTGCTATCAATTTGTCTTCTCCAGCGTTATCCTCATCCATGGTTTTCCCTCAATCCAAGCCCAATTATGTCATTCCCTTCCAACACCCATGGGATAAAACCTCCATAGCCGGGGCCCTTCCTTGACAATCTCACTTCATTTTTTTCTATTTTAATTTTTTTATTTTAAAGAGAATAAAACCAAACAAAATAAAGCAAAACAAAGCCAATCAAAACAAGACAGTATAAGTGACACAGGGTTTCAAAACAAGGTAATAGGAAATCAACAATGGCTACCATAATGCCTCTTGTTGTCTTCAAAATAGCTGCCCATGCCATCAGACATAGGAAAATCAAACAAAACAGAACAGAGTAGAACCAATAAAAACAAAACAATGAATACAGTACAGGACTTAAAAACAAGATAATAGTAAATCCAAAATGGCTACCATAATATATCTTGTTATGTTTGAAATAGCTGCCCATGCCATTGGATATAACAAAATCAAACAAGACAAAACAGAACAGAACAAAACAAAACAAAACAAAACAAAACAATGAAAAAGATACAGGACTTTAAAACAAGACAATAGGGAATTAACAATGGCTACCCCCTTCAGGAGGAGATTCCCCCATAGATGCTATACTGCACATTGTTATCCTCTAGATGATCAGATTACCAGCTTTAGGCCTGCAAAGTCAATGAAACACTAAACACTACAAGCATTAACTTGTATTTTACTTCAATAGCTATCATCATGGTCTGTGTTTCTCTGCATCAGCCCATCATTCAAAGGGCAGGAGCCAGAGAGGGGGTGGGGAGGATGACACCTTAGCTCCTCTTGTCTCCCAGCCTGTGCACGGGAAGGGGCTGGTGTCTGGTTGGCTTCCTGTGGCCCACGCATGGCCCTGACTCACAGGAAGTGGCTGGCTTCAACAATCTCACTTCCAGAAACTTTCTTTTTATACTTCACATTCCATTAACACTGACCTGCCCTTAATTCCCAAACATACACAACATTGTTTCGAGCTGCTTTATCTTTGGTCATACTGTTTTCTCTTTTCAGCATGTCCCCACCCTTACCCCAAGAGTTTCATTCTCCTGGCTAATTCTTATTCATCCTTCAAGATTCTGAAGCTCAGGTTTCCTCATCCAGAAAACATTCCCCAGCCCTTTTCTACTCCCTCTGGCACACAGTGGGCTAAATCCCTTTCTTTGTACTCCCACGGTGCCCCATGCTTATTATCTCTTTTACAACACAGCATATTTCAACTGACTTCTAACACATTTGCGTCCTCTTACTAGGCAGTAGACTAAGAGAATAATTCATCTTTATAGGTGCTCCCTCACTCTAGCAAAGCCATCTGATTCAGTGAACGTTTTCAAAGATGACCTAAGCCTCTTTTTCTCCTCTCCAAAATGCAGGTACATAAGATGAGTCAGAAGTATCCTGGGTTCTCAAGGTCTGTAGCGCTAATCAAAGAATCAGCTTATTATACCTAAAAGCAGGAGCAGCTGGCTTACAATCAAATTTATTCTGTTGATTCTCCAAACTGCTTGCCATCCCATTTGCTCTCTCTGACCAATATGCAAGTCTTCCCACAAGGACGGCAGTCCAAATGGTGCCTAGTTAACTGTGCTCCTGGAGTGGCCACAGAGCTAGGGCACCATATGTTACAAATGCAACACTGCCCAATACTTACCTGGGCAGACGTGAGCTGATCCAAGGGACTCATCTACCCAGTCTGTCATGAAGTTCCCTGAAGGTGCTAAGAAAAATGGCTACACTTGTGTCTTTCAGAAAATGTCCCTAGAGTTGGACTGAATCCCCTAACTGTAGCTTAAGGAGGTAAAGCAGTCCAGCACGGTTTCTCTGAGTCACAGTGTTACAGAGGAACAAGTTACGCCAGCCTCAATTCTAAGCAGCAAAGGCAAGGCCAGAGACATCACAATCCCTGACTTGAAATTATACTACAAAGCTACTGTAATAAAATCAACATGGTACTGGAATAAAAACACTGAAGATCAGCGGAATAGATTGGAAGATATAACCACAACCACAAACTCACTCAACCACCTTATCTTTAAAGGGGCCAAACATGCTCACTGGAAGAACGACAGTCTCTTCAACAAATGGTGCTGGAAAAATTGGCTATCCATATGCAGAAGACTAAAACTAGACCCATGCCTATCACCATGTACTAAACTAAAATCTAAATGTATCAAAGATCTAAATATTAAAACAGAAATACTAAATCTGTTGGAAGACAAAGTAGGTAAAAATCTCAAAGATATAGGGGTAGGTAGAGAATTCATGAACAAGAATCAAACCACACGGGAAATACTTCCCAGAATCAATAACTGGGACCATATCTTATTAAAGAATTTCTGCATGTCAAAAGAGATTTCCAGCAGAGTGAAAAGAAAACCCACAAATTGGGAAAAAATTTTAATGTATTGTCCCTCAGACAAAGGACTTCTGTCTAGAACTTATAAAGAACTTTAAAAAAATCAGACCCTCAAAATTCAAAGACCCAATCCAAAAATGGGCATCTGAAATGAATACACAGTTCTTAGATGAAGAAATATGAATGGCAAATAAATACATGAAAAAATGTCCAGCATCATTGGTCATTAGAGAAATGCAAATTAAAACCATACTGAGGTTTCATCTCACTCCAGAAACAATGGCCAGGATAAAGAAAACTACCAACAACAAATGCTGGAGAGGCTGTGGAGAACAAGGAACTCTTCTACACTGTTGGTGAGAGTGTAGACTGGTGCAACCACTGTGGAGGTCAGTCTGGAAGTTCCTCAAAAAGCTGGGATTCGAAGTCCCATTTGACCCAGCTATTCCACTTCTAGGCATATTCCCAGAAGAACTGAAAACATCATACCACAGTGATATATGTGCACCCATGTTTATAGCAGCACAATTTGTAATAGCCAGATCTTGGAAACAACCTAAGTGCCCATCAATTGAGGAATAGATAAAAAAAGTTGTGGTATTTTTAATACAATGGAGTACTACTCAGCTAAATACAATCATTGAAATATTTATAAATAAATGGACACAACTTGAGACCATACTCATAAGTGAAATAAACCAAACTCACATGTGCAAATACCGTATAGTCTCCCTAGTATGAGAGTTGGTAAGAGTATATAAGATTTTATGGTAATCATGATTCCCCATTTCATTGATTTAAAGCCTTTCAATGTTTTCATTTGTCAGTTGGAATGGTTTTATTCTTTATTATGCGTGATGGTATGAACAGCTGTTTTGAAAAAAACAAAACATTTTGGCAGCCATTAATATTGTCTTGCTTAGAAGTCCTACCATGCTTCTATTCTTCTATTACCATCAGTTCTATCATGTTGTGTCTTATTGGGATTTTAATATATGTGATAGTATGAACAATTTTTTACTGAAAATGAGACCTTACAGTAGCCATTGATCATTCTCTGTTATTTGGTTCAGAATGTCCTGTAATTCTTTCATTCTTTTGAATGGTTTTATACTATTTTGTTATGTTTGATATTATTGTATTTGAAACTATGCTCAGCTATAGCAGAGAAAGAAATATTGTGATAGCTACTGTTAATGTCCGGTTGTCTTATTGTAAAGTGCTGTGTTGCTTATGTTGTTCTGTTCTGATCTGCTTTGTTCTGCCCTCTTTTGTTTTAGTCTCTTTAAAATAAAATAAAAAATAAATTTTTAAAAAGTTATGCCAGCCTCTCAAGAACAAGCAAATCCATTGCTATACAGGTCCCTTCTCTCACATCTCAACATAGCCAGATGGTCATTTATTGTGCAAATATGCTACAAGGTACTACACAAATACTACAGCGTCTCTAGGAAATATAATCCACGGGACCACTAGTGTATCTACAGAGCATCGCTGACAGAAATAGCATTTTGAAGTCCATGCCTGTATGGGAACTGAACACAAATTCAGCGTTTCCCAATGGCCCTGACCAGAAGTCTGTACAAAGAGAACCGACACATTTCCTGACCTCTTGTGCATTATCTTGAAGAATTTAGCTGATCAAACAATGCATGAGCCATAATAAAAACTATTCAGATGTGAAATTGGGCATGGTGGTGCATGCTTGTATTACTAGCTACTTGGGAGGTTGAGGAGGAAGATCACAAGTTCAAGGTGAGGCTGGGCAACTTAATGAGAGACCTCATCTCAAAATAAAAAGATAAAAAAGAACTGAGAATATAGCTCAGTATTCCCTGGGTTCAATTCTAGTACTGAAAAAAACAAAAAAACAAACAAAGCTCAAACATGAAGCTCTAAAATCAAAGAAGAATAACAATACAGCTTTGGATTCACCTTTTGCAACTAGATTTTAATGATTTGCCATGAACTGTAAATGTGTAAGCTCTGAATTAAATTGACTTCAGCAAATAATTATTAAGTATCTACTTAAAACAGGCAAATATTCATACAAAATCATGTTTTGCACTTCGCTAGGTTTCCTACTGGTATTTAAGATTCTCCAGGTACTGTACCAAGAAGGCTGACATGTCTGTTCAAAAGAGAAAAGTTCAAAAGAAGGGAAACAACCTACCCATCAGTCTTGGGGCTCATCACAAAATTAAACTCAGTACACTGAATGAACCTCTATTCCTGGTAAAATACAAAGCCTAAATCTCATCAGGAGATGTGAATAACATCCTGACCCTCCAAGGTAGTAATGACCAAAAAACAACACAAAAGTATGAATTTATGGGGGACCCATACGGCTGGATGCAAAAGTTACAAAAGCACAGGCAATTCACAAAACAAACACATAGCAGTTTGCACTGTGTGTCTACTGCACACATAAGTATTAGGTTGAATTTATGCAGGTTTAAAATACAACTTGTGGGGAAGTGCAAGGCCTGAAGTTCAATTCTCACCACTGCAAACAATCAGCAGCAACAGCAGCATGAATGAAAGCTACTATAAATGTGTACAGGTATTTGAAATCATGTTATCACTAATAGCCTACTATGTCTTATACAAAAACATTAATGACATTGTACATACATATATGTATGTATAGAGACTTAGGCTCACTAGATGCTAGTGGTAAGAAAATAATTACTCTTAAGGTAAACAGATCCCTAACCATCAAGAAATGTTCAATTATATTCATTACAGCACTCAAAAAAAGGTGCCTGTTCACCTTAGTCATGCCCTGCCTCTATTAGACCACTTTTTCCATCGCCCCCACCTGTCCTGCAGGTCTCAGTGTCCAGGCTGGCTTCTCTAACTGCTCCCATCCAGTAGGCTTAGGTGCCCTCAGCAAACCCATCTTCCCCATCAAGCAATATGCCACATGAAGTTGTACTTGTAGCTGCATAGTCACCTATCTTTGGCTCCCAGAAAAAGGAAGGCAGGGACTTTCACACACAGGTCACTGTCACATCTCCAGCCCTACTACAGCACATGGCAGGTGGGATGGTTCAGTGCTCAACGAGAAAAACTCAAAAGAGAATCTAGGTAAAACAAAAGGGCTGTTAGTTTTCCTTTGCTGTAATCGTTGAAATGCAGATACAGGCTGAGTATCCTCAACTCCAGTGCCTGAGAACAGTGTATTCAGAGTTCAAGTTTTTCAAATTCTAGAATGTTTTTATAGACTTCTCTGATTGGGTATCCCTAATCCAAAAATTCAAAATCGCAAAACTCTGAAATCTTTTGAGCTTTATCACTGCTCAGATTTTAGATTTCAGGCTGGTTCAGTTTTCAGATTTTTCTAACTAGGAATGCTCAATTTATACCCTAAGTTTTTGATAAACATGATTAAAATCTGATTTTAAGTAAAATGCCCCCCAAATCACAACCACCTACACAAGTTCCTGTGTACAAAGAAAGGTAAATGAGTTCATTAATAATTTTATTTCTAAATAGGCCAGCATCCTTAAAAAATGTTCTGGATATTTTTAGGGCATTTTTCTGTATCTGCTAGCATTGACTAGATTCTTTCATAAGAGAATGTTTAACATCCTAGGTGATTAATTCTCTTAGTTTCTTGGCACTTTTCCTTTGTGAAAGTTTTAAAACATTTTGCAATTCTGATCATCAACTTTCTGGGACACTTAGGTAGCCAGAACTGTGCTGTCTCTACTTCACACACATTTAATTTAAAAAGAAAGGGATGGGTGATGTGGAGTGAGGGGTAAAAAGCCCCAGGGCCTGAGCAGACCCTACTGAAAATCCTCTTTTCTAGGGCATCTTGGGGCTAAGGGTTCAAGGGTTCCCTTCTGAGGAGACACAGTCACTCTCTACAACTGAAAGTTCAAATCCCATGTCCTGGAGCCCTTAGTGTCCTCCCCAAATTCCAGCATATCTATTACTGCAATTTCTTTTTCATGTTTAAGCTGTTGTGAAGAGTTGCTATGCACTGTTTAACAGCTGCCGTGCAACCCCTATCCTTCCACCCAAATAGGCTACACTTTAGTCTTGCAGATTAACTTGAAATGAACCATTATCCCTCATGATGAAGTATAATCAAAATGAATTTAGAGCACTTTTTAAGCCAGCAGACAGTTTACTACCTATAAATAAAGCCAGAAATGCTCAGACTCTTCGAGCTAAAGCAGATCATTCCAGAGACTATATAGTCTATTAAGTAAGTGTGACCAGCTGCATATTATAAATATTAGACCAAAAAATGTTTGGGGCAAGCAGAACAGTAACATCTGAACTTTAGGACCTGGGGCTGCCCGGGAAAAAGTTAAATTGTGCACAGGAAGCAGAAAGAGTTTCGGTAGAAAACCAAATCGCCTATAGTAACAAAAGTACTGTAAGGGAACAGATGACTCTCAGCAGTTTAATAAGGTTCCAAACTACACTGCTATGGCCAGCGAATAGCTAAGCCATGAATGGCTGGCAGCCCTGCATATGGTGCCCAGTACTAAAACACAACAACAAGCAAACAAAACCCAGCTTTTAACGTCTAAGTGCCACAATGCAAACCAGGTGCTGGAAACACAAAGTGAAGAAGGTATAATCCTTCCTTGAAGGAACATCAAAGATCCTTTGAAAAGACATTCAAATAAAACAGGTCGGTATAGTGTACTAAATAAGCCGGTGCTATCAGAGCATGGGGGAAATAGGACGGTGACACACGAATCTACCAAGCACTGCCACCTCCACCCTAGGGTACTTCAGGTTCTCTGGCTTTCGGATAAAGAACTGCATAAACATTTTAAAACTATATTTCAAAGTTGCAGTGTTTTGCCATAGAAGATCCAAGAGATTCAGCTCATTCAACGTCTTCAGCAAACCCAGGATTGTCACTGGTGCTGAACCTGCTTCACAGCTGAGGATAAGAAGCAGATGGACAGAGCATTTGAGCAGCTAACCCAGTCACTGAGTGGTGGATCTGGGGCCCCCATCCGCGCCCCTGAAGTCCAGGTCCAGTTGTGTTCCTATCACATCCTTGGAACACATTTTAAGCTTCAGGGATTTCTCCTTAAAGAGAAGAAGAAAGTCAAAACCCATCCCCTGGCAAATGCAGGGCTCACCAGCTCCCCAGGGATTAGAGGAGGGAATTTCTTCCATGCTGAACCATGGCTATTTCAGGATGGGGGCACAGGGACAGGGAAGGATGTGGCCCTGCACGGGTGTGACAGGGAGGGCCAGGGAAGATTCCAAGAACATGAAAAGCCGCATGCCCAGCCCTAAATGCAGGACCTCACTGCCCATTAACCCAGTCTGATCTAAATGACCTCATCAAGGTCTCTCTTGCAAAGCTGCAGCTTCCTTAAGGGAGAAAACCCCAGAATGGTATGTGGACAAATTGTGGGTAGAGACCTATGGCATGATTTGTTGACACAACAGCAGGACCCTTCAAGCTTAGTCCTTGTCTTGAACACCACTGGTAGTAGGCAAGTTCTAAGACAATGGAAAATTGTCAATGCCAGAAAGCGTGCTATGGAGATTAAGCAAGATCTCCCCAGGCCTGGCACAGTCAGTAACACAGAGAAAAGCAGTTTCAAAAACCAGACCTCACAATTGTCATTAGAGATTGCATTGATTTTGTTTTTCACGTGATATTAGATAATTTAAATTACGATGCACTGAAGCAAAAAATTGTGATGAAAACAAGCTTGTGTCTTTCTAATTTAGAAATGAAATGACAGATTCATATATCTATTTTAGAGAAGTTATATTTAATGGGCATAGCAGGACTCTGTGATTTTGGTTAAGTGATTTCATTGCTCTGGGTACTGGTTTTCTCTATAATTAAAAAAAAATAGACTACAGATTCTTGTCCTCCCTAGATGTTCATGCTTTTGCATGATCTGTTGATTACTCTTAAAATGCTTCTAAGGTCTAGCTTTTTAAGCTGAAAACTATTAAAAATAATAACTTCTTTACCAGTCTGCAAATAAACATGAATGGGGCAGAGACTATCTTACCTATTAAGGCAGTATTTTTGTTTGTTGCTCTAAGAAAGTTTATTTAATGTTTAATTTAGAGAAGAAAGTACACATTCCACATTCTAACTAAAATTTTTTAAATTTCTAAAGTTATTTGGTTAAACTATTAAAAAGACCTATTTTCCTGTGAGTTTTACCATAAATACCTTAATTTATTTTGGAGAATAAATAGATGTTCAATTCTGGAAGGAAAAATTAACTAATCCAGCAACTAAAAATAAACTCATTTGAGTTGGTGCCATTCACAGATTGTGGGGGAGGAGAACAAGAAGCCAACCAGAAACCAAGCCCTCCTTGTGAGTTGGCACCACGCACAGGCCAATTCGGGGAGAACCAGGTGCCAGACCCTTCCAGCACACAGGTATGGGAGACAAGAAGAGCCACTATTTGCCCCCAACTCCCTCATAAATGACTGGCTGATCTGAAACACAGGCTGAGATGATAGCTAATGAGGTAAAATATAACTTAATGCTTATAGTATTTAGTGTTTGTAGACCTAAAGCCAATAGTCTGATCATCTATTCAGAGGATAACAATATGCATTGTAGCATCTACTGGGGATCAACTTCTGAAGTCAGTAGCCATTGTTAATTCCCTATTATCTTGTTTTAAAGTCCTGTATCATTTTCATTGTTTTTTTTTTTGGTTGGGTTTATTCTGTTTTATCTTGTTTCATTTTATTATATCTGGCATGGGCAGCTATTTCAAAGATAATAAGATATATTATGATAGCCATTTTGGATTTATTATTATCTTGTTTTGAAGTCCTTTATTGTATTCATTGTTTTGTTTTTATTAGCTCTGTTCTGTTTTGTTTTATTTTTACTATGTCTGAAGGTATGGGTAGCTATTTTAAAGACACGAGGCATTGTAGTAACCATCATTGATTTCCTATTATCTTGTTTTGAAGTCCTGAATCACTTATACTATTTTATTTTGCTTGATTTTATTCACTTTAAAATAAAAATTATAAAATTAATTAATTAATTAAAAGACTCATTTAAAAGGTAATGTGTCCTAAAATAAAAACTACCTATTTGTGCAAGGAATAAACATAATTTTCATTAAGCTGTAGGAAAAACAACTTCCAGATTATCAGTTGAAAAGGAATTTCACAAGAGGGTTCAAAGTGGTAATATCTGTCATAACGATACTAACTGGACTCGACCCCAGAAATCCATAAATAGAATGAGTAAAACGAGCGTGGGGCATTCACCCACAGAGCACTAAGGCAGCCACGAAGACATGGGACCCATGTGGTCACACATAAAAGCGAAAGGAATCCTGGAAACACAACGCTGTGTGAAAAGGCAAGTCATGTAAAATCCATCCCTGCATGTCGTGACACTGACGTGAAATTCAAGCATAAACAAAGCTAAACAAGGTAGGATTTAGGGACTCAAGTGACAAAGCTGCAGAGATAAACAGCATCAAACAGAGAGCTGAAACACCGGTGACTTCTCATGGGGGCGGCATCAGGTGGGGACTCAGTCAACCACAGAAGAAATTTTCTCCTTTTCCTAACTATCTGCTGTGTGTGTGTGTATATATATGATTGAATCCAGAGTCTTGTGCATGCTAAGCACATGTGTTCTACACCACAGTACGTATATTTGCCATAGCCTAGAAATCAAAAAGAAAAATAAATCAGCCATAACTAAATCAGCCATAACTAAATCAGCCATAACTAAATATATATATAAATCATATATATATATACATACATACATACATAAATGATTCAGGAAGCCATGATCCAAATCAGGCAACAGATTTCCCCAAGTATAACAAGGTGTAGCTTTGTTTTCTGCTACTTCACCCATGTGTTCTGAGTAGAGTCTTTTTTACCATATTAGCGTCACAGAAGCCAGGACATAGCTCAGTGTGGTTTCCTCTGTGTGACCCATCCCCTCTTCCATACTCTCCTTCTTCAGGAGAGGAGAACCATTCCATCTCACTATATCTGCTTTCTTCACTATCAAAGGAGAGTTACTGTACTAGAAATTAAATCAATTAATTCAGGTGAAGCATTCAAATCAGTGCCCAGCACACACATCATACAATTGCTCATCATGCTACATGTTTATTATTGCTCTTGTGATTGTTTTGCGAACCTGATCTTAGATTTGGAGCAAGATCATCTGGGGCGGCATGAGCCACACATCTTTTTGAAGTAGAGTTTTAAACACCAACATTAGTACTTTCTCCCTCTGAAACGGATCAGCCTGCCACTTGTGCACACCCTTCTCCCTCTCTCTTCCTGTTCATGGCAAGGGCTAAATTTAAAGCCTCCTCAGCCCACTGGCTGGGGAACTAGCAAGGCATAGGAGGCTGCAGCCAGACCAGATTAATTTTACTTCCTTCCCTCCCCAAAGGGATCGAGTAACTCAGGGGTCTGCTGACACAAAGCCCCAACCTGGCCTTAAATGCCGACATGTAATACGAAAGCAACAGAGACACCTAGGAAATCATGCTTCATCCTGACTGAACAGCCTGGGAGCTCCTGACCTTGGGTAGCTGAAAATTCATAGGCACAGCTGCATTTCCACAGTACAATGGATGGCCACAATTAAGTGCTTTATCTAGCTATGCAAACTCTTTCCAGGTAGGGGTCTGTAACATGACTGAATAACTTTTATTCCTATTATTATTATTTCTAGGGATGGGCAACAGCTTAGAGTGAATTAAGAAGCCTGTGTATTGTCACCCAAATTCCACACTGAAAACATCAGTAGTATTCAGACTCCTGACCTCCCCATAGTTATCCCCAGATGCCTTCTGCAAAAACCTGTGTAGGATGGAACAACAAAGAGACAGTCCTCAGCCCCCGTTACTGAGTTCCCAACCACTTTATTGTGGTGGAATCCCATCACTGTTTTGTACGTAGTTCTGACCCCTGGGTAAGTATAGAAAACCTTAAATTATTTCTAGAAAGATTTGGAAATTTATCCTTAGAGCCAAGAGCCTGATCTCAGTTTAAGAGTCCTTGCAAAATTCCCCACCAAATCCAACTCTCAGGCCCGTCACACATTGCAAGGTGATGACAGAACCCTAGACTGTGATGGGGCAAAGGAGGTATTTTTGTGGGGCAGGATGACATCATATGTTGTGTTATTTTACAAATGAGGACTCTGCTTCCAACAGTTTTGCAAGTGTCAGCCAACTTCCTCGAAAAGGTCAGAGAGTAAATATTTCAGGTTTTATGAGCCCTGCTGTCTGTCACAACCACTCACTTCTGCTTGTATGGCACCAAAGTTGCCGTAAAACCAGTACATAAACCAGCACATACGGCTGTGTTCCAATAAAACTTGTATATACGGACATCATCGATCTTTGAATTTCATATAATTTTCACAGGTCATGAAATATTACTATTTCAATCCCTTTGCAGCTATTTTCAAATAGTTAACAACAATTCTTAGCTCACAGCAGCAGAATAGAGCATAAGCCAGACTTGACCAGCCCTCTACCCAGTTGTCTACAGAGCATAGTAATACACACACAGTTCCCAGAGACTGCTTAGCTTCCCTCCCACTCGGGATTTTGATCACCAGATTTTTATCCTTTCAAACCAATAAATTAGAACTTCTTAATCAGTTACAAATACCCCCAACACAGTGAGGAGGTAAATCTCATTTTATCAGCAGAAACTGAGGCACTGGCATATCACAGTTGGGGAGAACCAAAGAAGAAAGGATTTTCACTTGATTTCATTTGTTTGGTTTGCAGTGCTAGAGACTTAGGGTATCAGGCAAGCATTTACTACTGAACCACACCCCCAGCCGGAGAAGAGAGGTTTTTGACAGGGTTTCCACTTGACCTCTGCTTACACCAGGTTCACACAATTCCCTGTGAGGCATGGCTGTATTGTAACCCAATCATAATGATCTTTTGTGCCCCAGAAAGACAACATGCTTTAATGCATCATTAATATGCATGACAATTAGGGTGCCTGTGTGGCCAAGCAGGCCACTGCCCAAACAGAAGTCACTGACTATTGTCAGTTACAAGGAACGCCTCTGAACAGAAGCACGAACACATAGGGCTACTTCCAAATGCAATATTCCATTCTTGTTTTCAAATGTATTCTTCTCTTAAGACGACAAATACCCAGCCGGTATCTAAGACTGCACCCTTCAGGAAGCTGACTTCCTCCCCCATTTGCTGAGGCTCCTTTTCACCTCCCACGCCATTCCTGCCTGTTCCCCTTCTAGGGAACACAAACATACGCAGGTTGTGTTCTTTGAACCCAGAGGTTTAACATAAAAATATTCTTAACAAGTTGCCAAAGATCCATATCTTCAACTGAGTCCTCTTTCCGCAACTCAGACCACGGTTCAGAGGACTTTAAGGGGCTCAGCCTTTGTACTCTTAGCAAATAAAGATCATTCTGCTGCTGTATGGCCATGGTGACGCATCCGTGTGTCTCATCCCAGCCGTTCTCCTCCACCTGCTCCACCAACCACTGAACCTGGATGAGGTCACAGCACGTGGCTGTACAGATCACCGTTAAAAATGCTGACCACAGGTACTGTCTCATTCCCCTGGGCTTCCCTTATACCACAGAAAGTAAAAGCTACTTCTCAGGAGAATTGTTCTTACCCGATAGTGGGAATTCACCAATCAAAATGTTTCACCGGCAGACACTAGATTTCATAAGATACTAACTATCTGCTGAGAAACGATAGTGCCAGAAAAAGCAGTAAGATAGGGGCTTCATTCACACTCTGAACTACAGACCCAAAAATATGCCAGGAAAGCAACAAACTCTCAGACTGTGCTTTTTCCCACGCTGCCTAATTAGAAAAGAAAGTCTCAACAGAGCGATTTCTCTCTGTCCCTGCTCTGAAATATAATACAAAAACTCTTACTCTCCTGTTAGCGAAAAGACCATCCCTGACTCTCACTCTTCAAACGAGGACAGCAATTAAACTCCTTGTTGAAAGATTCTACTGCTTTTCTGAGACAGTGCTTGAGATTCTGCAATCCTTGAAGCTGCATGAAGCAACATTTCCTAAGGGCAATTAATCCTGAGCAACTCATTAAAAAGACGGCAATAGAGAGTGTTTCGCGAAGCTGTCACATTAACCTGTTCCTGCTACTCATTTATGAATTTACAAAATTTGGAATTCCCACTATGAGACAAAAGGTGAGAAAGATGAGTCATACCTCATCCAGATGACTTGCCCCCAAAAGACACCGGAGCAATGGCGTGACCAGAAGAATACTCTAGATGGAGGTGGGTCTTTAAAATACACTTAATTTTGCTTGGTTTAATTTACCAATAAGGTCACCTTTTCCTAAACCACTGTGCCTCAGTCAATTAAGATGAAGTTATTATCATAATTATTCTTAATAGACACTATCAATTACTGAGCACTTTGTCACCAGGAACTATGCTAAGAGCTTTATAAACATTATCTTATTTAGCCTACAAACCAGCCCTATTATATAGTTATTATTATCTTCATTGTATAGATGAGGAAACAGTGTCAGAGAGGTGAAGTGACTTGCCTAATACCACTCAAAAGCCATACACCAGGATCCCTTCACTAAATGGTTTCACACACTGAGTCATCTGTAAACTGTCATCTACACTACAGTTTTTCTCAACCTTGACTTTTCAGTGCAATCACAGAGGGAGCTTTTTAAAAACAGAGATTCACACCATTTTAAAAAATTGAAATCTGTCATTTGCAGCAAAATAGATGTAACTGAAGGACATTATGTTAGGTGAAATAGGCCTGTCTCAGAGAGACATACAGTGCCTGTTCCTACGCCTAAGGAGAAGCTAAACACATTGATCAGTAAGAGGTAAGAAGCAGAAGTTAGGAAGCAGGTGGGTAATGGACATGAAAATGCAGTTAAATAGGAAGAAGATCTAGTATTCAGCAATCTGTTGTATATTTATGAAAACTTGAGGACAGGAGTTCAAAGACCCAAAACACAGAGAAACTATAAATTATAACAAGAAATGCTTCTTATGTGACTTGAACATTACACATTGGTTAATTTACTGGATTATCACACTCCATATATATTCACGATTATGTGTCAATTAAAAGTGAAAAAAGTAGATTCCCAGAACCCACCCCACCACAGCCAGATGTAGTGTTAAAAAAAAATTAGCTACTTATTCTTACATTGTTATGACAGATGAATGGCCAGACTTATTTTTTTATTTTAAAAAACAATAAGTATTCCATGAAAAATATTAGCCAGGTATGGTGGCACGCATCCGTAATCTCAGTACTCTGGGAAGTGAGGAGAGAGAATCACAAGTTTGAGCTCCCCTTGGACCACTTAGTGAGGCCCCATCTCAACATTTAAAAAAATTAATTTAAGAGGTGAGGAGAGGAGAGGAGAGGAGAGGAGAGGAGAGGAGAGGAGAGGAGAGAATATTCCCAGGAATTTGTTTGGCTTGTTTGTGAAGCATTTTCTTTCTACTCCATAATAAAGAAGGAATGAATAAATGGGAATTCCACTTTGATTCTCCTAAAAACAAACTAAAAGAAACAAACAAGAAAGGCTTTAGTCAAAGGGTTACAGTGCATGGAAGCAGTGACCAAAAAGCCTTAGTGAACACCACACAGATAAAAACGCTGAGATCCACACTCTCCTGACTGCCCCCAAACCTGGTGCCTTATGTGGTCTTTTAGACCATTCAGAAACACAAGCATCACAGGCAATGAAAGGTGACTATCAACATTAAATGGTTACAAATACGGGCAGAGGTTAACATCTCAAAATAAATCGCTAAGGAGCTGACACACTAACTGGACCATGCATGCTATATGCACCTTCTCTCACACACATGCTGAGATTTATATGTATGCAAACGAGGGCTTGCCAAGGAACAGTTTTGAGTGCTAATTTATGCACTTTCACGTAGTCATGGGTAGTGTGATGGTTAACTGTATCAATTTGAGTTTGAAATGACCGACTTCTTTGGATCAGCACAGTTCTGGAACTTCTCTCTTGAAAGAGCCTGGAGTTCCAACCTCAACTTTGCCACTTCCTCATGTGATCTTGTTACTGTTTCTGGATTTCCCCGAGTCTCACTCTTTTCTCCTGAAAAGCAGTGGTAGTAATTACTATTTCAGAGAGGGTTTCCAGTTAGGGTAAGTGCACTCACGCGCACAAGCATTTAGTACAGCGCCATGGCGATCATCTATTATTATTATTTCTACTTGAAGCATCCTAACAACAAAATACTTTCTGCTTAATCAGCCAGTAGTTCTCACAACCAAAGGCCTAACCTTCCACTAGAATAACAAAAAGTGAGTTCTCTGTCAGGATGTGCCTTGATTCTAGCTGTGCTCTAAACCCACAATTAAACCCACACTTCCAATATACAGAACTGTTTGAGGGGCTAGGCACACTAACAAGTTACCATGGTATGCAGAGACAACAAAATTAACACCAAAAATATGTCCTCTTAGGAGATAAACCTTGTTTTCAGTAAAATTTCTTCAGTCATGAAAAAGAAGGGACTTAGATTAGAACCATATAAAAATACCTTCCTACTCTCCCTGAATGAAACGTTTAAAATTTGCCTGAGTAGCCCAAATATTCATTTATCTTTCCCCAAGTAGTTCAAAGGGCAGATTCAAATGTGGGCCCATCAGATTTGTCACCAGTGAGCAGATTTTCTTACTTTCATAGTTTGCATAGAACAATTATAGCAAGACATTATAATAAAGTTATGTGAACATGGTCTCCCTGAAAACATTTCATTGTACCGTCATGATCCTTCTCCTCTTTGTGATGATATGAGGCGTGTACTGTCTACATCCTGAGATAAAACGATGGGACAAAGTCGGCATCCTGAAGTCACATCAGGCCACTGTTGCCCGCCGTCTGTTTTGGGAAACCCCAGATCATGGAGCCACAGCAGTGTCACATGCACAGTGGACACAGCACGGATAAAAAGAACAACAGGACGATTTATGTCCTAACATGGGTGGAGCACAAGATTTCATCACACGACTCGGCGCAGTCTGCAGTTTAAAACTGGTGAATTATTTCTTGAATGTTCATTTAATATTTTCCTAATCTTAGTTGACCTCACATATCCAAAGCCACAGAAAGTGAAACTTCAGAGAAGAGGGACTGCTCTGTCTCTCTTCGCAGCGTTTCCTCTATTGGCAGCCCCCAGGCCAGCGAGTCCATTTTAGAAGGAAAAACACTTCGCTGGAGAAATCCAGGACATTCACAGAGCAAGCCGCAAGCCGAAGTTCCCTAGTTATCCTGCGTGACGAGTGAGGTCAATGCAGAAGGGCCTCCTTCCACGGCCCATGACGTCTACAGCCTGACAGAAGCATGCACTTTACTTTCAGTTAGAAACAGCTTGGCCTCAGTCCTCTCTATGTGTCACGCGTCCCTGCAGACTATGGCCACACAGCCAGTGGTTAGATAAGGCAGAATCAGTACGACAAGCCAAGCTGCGGCCTGCGTGAATGATGGCCTA
Organism: Dolichotis patagonum; assembly: GCA_004027295.1. Taxonomy (NCBI): domain Eukaryota; kingdom Metazoa; phylum Chordata; class Mammalia; order Rodentia; family Caviidae; genus Dolichotis; species Dolichotis patagonum. The sequence continues at coordinate 48,120 of PVJX010007197.1, read as the reverse complement.
GAGCTTTAATTTACTTGTCCCCTTTCTTATTTGGGCATTACCCTAGGGTAAGAGTAATGCTTTGGCAAACTCTCCATACCACCTGTTTCCTCCACACCAGGGAGGACTTCCCCCTGGAGGGACGGAAAGAACTCCCAAAGGGCCATATTTTGGACAAAATGTCCAAAAGCATCGTGTCTAAATTAGGACTATTTTACGTAGGAAAAAATGTTTGCGCTGCTAAGATAGGCTGAATAAGCATCTGCCACAGCAGTTGTCATTATGGAGCAATGTGGTCTAGATTAGCTCCTCCAAACAACAAGATGACCATTTATTACTGGCAACAGACATCTCTCTGTGAGATCACCATGGCAGCACTCAGCCCTCACAACAGTCCCCGACACCACACACTGAACACGGCTTTTAAATCAAAGCTTATGGTTACAGACAGAGAAGCCTGACCGAGAAGATGTTAATATCAATATTATCCTCAGCTGAGACAAAGGTACATTTTTAACATTAGATTCTTTGATAGCTAATCACAGTCATACCTAGATAATTTTTGGAAAATTAAATTATAAATACCAATGAAACACTGGTCAAAAGCCAAGGATAGACTATCACTGTACTAGCAAATACTTATGATTATTGATTACTGAGGGGTTCAGGGAGGTGTCAAACACTTAACTAATAAATCTTTCAAGAGTGACCACTTACAACCTGGCACATTGGCACACATCTATAATCCCAACACTGGGGAGGTTGAGGCAAAGAGATCACAAGTTGAGGTCCACCAGGAGTACATTCTAGTTCAACTATGTCTGGACTATGTAGACCAAGACTGTGTCTCAACAAACCAAAACAAAATAAGACAAGCCGGTAACCATGCCAAAACACTAGTAGGGGGACAGCAGTTATCTCAGTGATAAATAATTCCTTTAAGCAGTGGTAAATAATGCCTTTAATACAATCCAAAATCCCATTCAGAAGCCACAGTCATGGTTTCAGTGTGAGCTGCACAGGTGTTTAATTATAAAGTGTTTTTATGACTCTACTATGAGAAAATATACAGCAAGCTCTGTATTTAAAAGCTCCTGGTTTAGGATTTTTAAAAAGCTATTAAGAAAACCATCAGAAGTTCTGCAGATTAAGAGGTTCATGGATATGTATGATCTCTAGTCCAATCAGTCTTCAATATTTTGTTATGGAAACTTTTAAATATACAGAAAAGTACGAAGTATAAAAGAACAATACCATGAACACCTTGGTACTCATGACCGAATTGTTACATCATAAAGCTTAGTGATTTTGCATCAGTCCTGTAGATTCGACTCCTCAATTCTATGTCCCTGCCTCCCTAACCAATACGCACAGTATTGTTTGTATATTTTCAAGCATTATATAAATGGTATTAGACTGTACATATCAAGCTACAACTTGGTTTTTCAGCACCTATATTTCTAAAATGTATTCAGACTAATGGAAGTAGGTCTCCTTCATTTTAATCATGACATGCAGTCTTACTGCACAAATATAGCACGTTATGTTCTCCTTTTTCCTTCTGAAAGTACAGCTACATTATTTTCAACTTTCTCCTAATCTAAACAACACAGAAATGAGCACTGTTATATGTGTGTCCTTTTGCACACCCGTAATGACCACACAGACACAGCAGCAGAGCTGTCCAGTGGTAGGGTAGGCCCCTCACAGCTTTACCAGACATTGGTAAAATTATTTTGAATAACACTCCCACCACCATTTGATGAGCCCTACATCCTTGTCATAAACTGAGATCATCGGAGTCTGTCATTTTTTTCCTGTCATCTGATGGGTATGAGATGTTTCTCATTTGAATTTAAGTTTTCCTGACCACAGGGAGGCTGAACATCATTGCATTTTATTAGCCATCTGAAAGTTCATTTCTGTGAATGGTCTGGTTATAGCTTTTGTCCATTTTTCTGTTTGCTTGTTTTCTTAGTGCTTTGTAAGAGCTTTCTACATTCCGTGACTTTAGAGAAGTTATTTAATTTCTCAGTTTCCCTATTAGCGAAGTGAAGATAATAATATCTGTCTCTTAGAGATGTTTTGAAACAGATCCAAAAGCACGTGGTCCAGCACTTTCAGGCACGTTGGGTGATCAAAAAATAAATAAAGAGTCATGATCACTGATACTGTTAAGCATGTAAATAAGGTTCAGAGTATAAAGTATTTCTGTGATTCCTCCCAAGTTTGTAGCTTCCTTTGCATACTGCAAGATTCAGAAAGAGGGGTCTGTGCACCTCGTCTTGCCCAGGTTATTTCCCCGAGATAAAAGTCACACCATCAGGACTCCGCTGTTTATCAGTTTCCAGTAGAGAAACATGCAAAGTTGCAAACCTGAGATAATGTATTAAAGTCACACCCCTGAGCCTTGCCAGTGGTTAAGTCACAGAGTGAAGAAACCTTTGGGGCAGAAGGAGGTAGGCGGTCGAGGCTGGCAAGGACCTGACAGTCCCAGGCTTTCCTGAGATGGAAACACAGCCAGGCTTTCATGAAATTCCACCAAGCCTGAGATGTCATCAGTGATCCTTGAATGTGACCAAGCAAAAGGACAGCCATACCCTTTATCAAAGATCTACATCTCGTGTTTTAAACAATGATCAAAAATACACAGACATAAGCGAAGTAACAGCCAGCTCTACTCAGTGCCCACTGTGAGAACACTCACCTATACCCCGTCTACCAGAACATGCTCCTAAGGACACATTGAGAGCTGGAAAAATGCAATAAAAGGAACCCCGTAGCTGCCTGCTTAGACTTAAGACTAGTCTGCTGGTGAGATCCTCCCAGATTGGCCTCTCTTCAGTCGCATCCCGACCTTCGGAGGAAAGCTGTGCTCATTTGTGTCGCCTCTGCCAGGGAGTCGGAAAGTATAGGTAGCTGTGCTCGAGGCCTAACAAGGACTCGTGGCATCTGCTTCCGTTGGCGGCTGGAAGCGGCCTCTTTCAGAAAGACGCACCTGTGCAAGACCTGAAGTTCACTTTCGCTGGGGATTTAGCTCAGTGGCTTAAGCGCCTGCCTGGCAAGCATGAGGTCGTGAGTTCAATCCCCAGTACCAAAAAAAAAAGCTCACTTTCAACCAGTACCACAGAGACCAGAGACTTCCCTTTGTTTCATGACTGGGGCCAGACACCCTCCCTCCTTCACCGTAATTACATGCGAGCCTCAACTCCATCCCAATATAATTAGACCGTCTTCTCAGTCGGTCTAGGTGCATGGCTTTCTTCCTTTCGCGTGTGCCAAGTTTCCACTGAAGAAGTTAAATTGCCATCTAAAAATGCCCTGGTGTTGATGAGCAATTAGACACTGTGATAGAAAATTAACTGTGTTTTCATTTAGTGCATTTATTTTAACAAGACTTTTTTTCTGTTATTAAGCTGCAATAAAATAAATTAAATCCGAGGATTTGTAAAGGTTTTCTGCTTAAAAAAAGAAAGGAACAAACCAACACTAGCTATCTTCCTGGAGAGAGTTTGTTTTGTGAATGCCGTTGAGTGTGCAGAGGTCTTGATCTGAATGCCACTGTTAATAAATCCGAATGCTGGTGTGAATCTGCTGCTACGAGATGAAAGGAGAAAACACACCATCCCTAGTCCTCAGGCACTTAAAACCAACGCCGGCATCAACAGCAGAGTCCGACCAACCTTTCCACACATGGATTCTTCTCGGAATTCCCTGGACCCTTCTGTTTTTCTTTGCCATGCTCCTTGCAGAAGAAACCAGCCCCTGCAGCAGAGCGGTTTGTGATGGGTCTGTGAACACCTTGGGCTCCAGCAAGCTGTGTGTCTGTCTCCAGAGCCACACTAGCAACGCCAGCTCTAGGAGACTGAAAAGTCAGACAGTGCCCTCCAGAAGAGTACGCTGAAATCTACACATTCCATCCAAATCCCTAGGTCCTTCACCCATGTTCAGTGAAGAGCTGCTCAGTGGGCTTAGCCATAGACCCACAAACTTCACTCCATGGTGGGACAGTTAGCAAGTAGAGCAGGGTGGTGACACAGCACCATCGGGATCACAAGCTTCAGACACATGAGGGGAAGTGCGACCACCTGCTTCACTGTTCATCTCCACCCCTCCTCATGCCTAGCCTCAAAACAAACTTCAAGCAATGCCTTCAAATGCTTCTGGTTTAACATTTGGTCCGTCCTCCGCTTTGAATGCACACAGGCACTGGGTGTTTCCCCACACGGGCCCTAGCATGTGTCTAAGCAGAATCAACGTTAAGCTGTTTGCTATCTGTGAGTAGACAGAAGGATGTCAGAAGCCACTCCTGTTTGCCTGTGTGGCCATTCTGAAGCACACTGTGCTACAAGGCTCCATCTGAGTGGTCTCAAGAATTTCAAAACAGCCAGGTATAGTGGGGTATACTTGTAACTCCAGCACCCCAGGAGACAGAGGCAGGAGGAATCCAAACCCAAGCCTTGCCCAGGCAATATAGTAATTTAGTAAGACCCTGTCTCAAGATAAAAAATAAAAAATGAGTTGAGGATATAGTGCAGAGCAATAGCCCTGCATTCAGTGCCTTGCACTGCCAAATACAGAAAAGACTTTCAAAGAAATTCACTCATTCTTCCTTAGTCCCTTCTTTAAAAAAGAAAAACGGTCCCTCCTTATAATTTAAGTAACCCTGTGCAAGCCTTACTGCTTCTCGCATAGATGATTGATTTATATGCTGTTTAAGTCTTCATTTTCAATTCCTGAGATATGCTAAAACTAACGACTGTATACCTTCCATGCTTACACCACAAATTCAACATTCCACGCAGAAGTACAACTGGCCTATGTACAGGAAACCACCCTTATCAATGAATCTTTCTTTATCTCTCTCTCTCTCTCTCTCTCTCTCTATATATATATATATATACGTATAAAATTTTATTTGAGTGGTATTTAATGAGGCTAATTTGACAAGTTTGCTGTGGCTAATGCCCTACAGGTGGAGTTCAAAGAAAAAACTCCTCTTGGAAAACAAAAGTATTAGATCATCCTCATGTTCCCCACCCTAATTCTAAACTACCCATTACATTCTCTAGAGAACAACAAAGGCAGAGATTCTCCAAGTAATTTAGAGGAATTTTTAAAACACCCCAATTACTTGTCAAGATTTATGGGCTGGGAGTGTGGTAAAATGCTTTCTTTTTATGGGCAAGGTGCTGGGTTTAATCCCCAGCACCACTAAACATAAAAAAGTTTAGGATAAGTTTGAAATTAGTGGGCTCCATCACAATGCCTTCGCTAAGTAAACAATAGACATTTGTTAAATTAAATGATACTGAAAACTACAAATATTCAGAGAATCGTTTCTACTTATGAACAAAATTTTTAATCACTAATTTGCTGTTAGAAAAATCAAGGGCCAGTGGTGACATTGCTCATGAGTTATTCACAAGTTAAAAACAAACTTTCAAGGAAACCTTCAGCATCTCAATTTTAAAGAGCTTAAAACTTTAAGAACTAATGAACTAACAGCTTAGCTCCAAATAAACCCTGACTCTGAATGCGTCCTTAATCCCGTGGGTCTCTTGACTTTATTTACCCGTAGAATGGGGAACAGGAGAAGCAGTTCTGAGTAATTGCTAATAAAAAGCTTATTTGCCTCTGGCAGAAATACAAATTTTAGTTGATACTGATCATTTTCCCAGACCCTGATTTACACCCACATTCCAGTGCCCAACGCCCTGAGTTTCCGAGCCCCTGTGTGCTGTGGTCTCTGACTGAAAGACTAACGCCACAGTGGAGACTCGGGATCACTTCATGAAGCAGCAGCCGCTCCCTAACTCCAGAGAAGTCACCCACAGGTCGGCACCTCACTTAATTTTTCACCGGGGTGACACAGTCTTTGTGATAAAATGTACCCAAGGACAACGCCCCAAAGAACTTGTTTCTCTTGGACCCATCAAAGGATAAAATGTTCTCAATGCCACCTCTTAAAATAATTACCCTTCCCCAAATGCTCCTTTTAATTGGCTGGTTGACTGTCCCCTGCGTGATCACACATACTTATCTCTGGTGCATAACCAAAATGGAACAGTCTCTCTGATTTCTGAGAATCCCAACGAGGATGGGGGGTGTGAAACGAGCACTGAAACTATCTGAAGCAAGGATGTCATCCTGGCCCTCCGCAAAAAACAATCTTCACTTGGGGAGGTTGACCTCTGTGACCCCTGCCAGCTCAAAAACTCACTGCTAGCTCTATAGGACTGACCGCTGGAGGAAATGGAGAGATTCTACAGAATCATTCTGCCAGAAACAGAGAAAAGGGAGCACAGGTTTTAGTGCTGGAAAAATATCCCAAATTGCAAAAATGATGAAATATCTATATCCCATCCTGCCCCAGTACATAGTGTAAATCTAGGTTCTAAGCATTAATAACTATAATCAGTTATAAATAACTAGCATCATAGGACTGTTTGTCAGTGTCTTCATCTGAAAACCATTAGGATAGATTATTACTACATTCTCGTTTCTGTGAAGTAAGTTACCCATTGTTTTTCCAAATTTAGAAAATTTATTTCGCAAGAATAAACCTAAAGGCAGAGCCTTCAAAAATAATAGTGCCGCTATCTCTGCAATCTACTCCATCCTGAAAAGCCGGCTTTATGCAAGTGATTTCCCCACCATGAAACATTAATCACAACCAGAAAAAGATAATAATCAAACCTAAAATTAAATAGTATTTATTATATTGTAAAGGGTACCTCAGTTAGGGCCCCTTAAATCGCACTGCCATTTGAAAGTTTACGAGAGACAATTACTGATTTCCAAATGGCAATATATTTCCATGCTGAATGGAGATTACCGCAATCGGATTTTAAAATAGGACCAACATATCATATACTAAATTTAGGAGACTTTCTTCAGGCTGTCTTTTAAATTTTATTTTAAATTTAATGATAAACTTTCCTTTAGTTTGGCTTAGAAGAAGAGGATTCCCTTACTAAATACATACAAAGGTGATTTAAGAGATCTATTGAGAAATTTACAGATGGTTTTCTAGGACCAAAATTACTGTGCTTGTATAGTAAAGATCTGTTAAACAGTAATTTTTCATCAGGAGTAAAGTGTTTAATAATCACTATCAGGTGATTATCTGCCCAACCAAAAATACTTTCGTTTCTCTGTTTACTTGAACACAATAAAGGCTCTACTGCCGGAGGAAATTCAGTACCATAAACTGACGGCTGGATTACTAAATTTAAACATGAACTGCTTAATTATGTAGAGATTTCCTAAATGCTGCTACTTCCTTTCCATTTCATTTGTGTGTACTATTGTACACATTGGCAATTCTTTAAAATGAAGAATTTTTGCTCTTTTAAAAAGTTCTTTACTCTCCTTTACCTGAAAACATTTGCTTCTTTTGCAGTTAACTAAACCGTAAGCCAGCAAACAAACAAAAATAAAATGAGAAAGTTCATAACTTTAGTTCTAATTATGCGTTTCACTTGATTTGAACTTTTTAGACTCTGGTTTTACTGAAAGTGCTAACCACTTATCTCTATTCAAAAAGAAAAGTCAGTTTTTTTATGGATGTCAGCAAATTATTGTCATTAGTTTTATAATTTTTGAAAAGATTACCTTCATCCATCCTAAGATTTCTGATCCTCAATTTAACTGTTAAAAGCAACAAAAGTACTTTGAAAGTCTGGAATTTACAAAATCCCTGAGAAGTCACTAATGGGATTCCCATGATCTAATACATGTAAGGCTTTAACTGTAATCGTAAACCCACTGAAGGCTTACGATTTGAAAGTATGAACTACTGTAGCCAGTTTTTATGAGTTTAATTCCACTAGCAAATCCTAGTTTCTATATTTTAACTCTCAACTAGAGCAAAATCACCACATGTTTTGAAAGGAACAATCTAAAAGGAGAAAGCACTGGGAAAACAGGGCAAGAAAAACATTGCCAGAAACCACCGTCTGTCACAAACCATCAATGACGTTCTAGAACACAAAACTGAGCCAAGCTTTAGCCTGCAGTGTAAGTTAATTCACCTTAGGAACCACCATGCTACCTGCAAATCTCTGTATTTTCCACTCATTTCTCACACAACAGAACCTAGCCTAAACTGATTGGGTGACTGTTATCTGAGGTTCCTTACTGCTGTTTCTGGCATATTTTCATCCATGATCTAATTCTGTGACTCCAGTAAACCAAGAAAAGCTGCCTCCAAATTAATACAAAGTCACTGAAAATTCTTCCAACACCAGGCCATATACAGGTTCTGAGGAGCTGTGTTTTGTGTCAAGAATCTTCGCACTATGCAATGACTGATCTGGGTGCATTGAAATTTGTGAATGAAACAAATCATCTTTTTTTCCCTCAAACAGATTTTAGTTATTATAGCAAATAGTTGTTCTCAAAAGCAAAATTTAGTCTACTTCTCCTAGTCAGTAGCAGTGCAGACTATTTGTACAAGGCGTCACAAATAAAAAAAATCAGTATTAAGGACATCTATCATGTTTCTAAAAATCCTTTGTTCCCTGTTTCATATGTTTCTTAGTTTATAAAATTCAATATTGCAAGGCTTGTTATGAGATATCAGGCCTGATTCTACCTTGCAGACACACTATACTTCAAAATGTTAAAAAATAATTATTTTATAACCAAACACATAGGAATAACGAGTTTAAAATAACTTCACCGTACGCGTTGTTCATTTACTGATTGTCCTATAAGGATCGTCAGTGAAACGAAGAAAAACTATGCCAGTCCAAGCATTGTGTCCTAGAAGCTCTTAGCCTGACTAGTGTAAAAGGTCTTTCAAAACCACGGCTGTATTTTTTTCGATGTAAGTATAATTTAATTTATTTCATGCCAACTGTACAACAAACATAACCTCTCAAGCCCTTTTGGTTTGCAAGCACCAAATGTTTGCCTTTAGTGGAAAGCCTGATCAATAACTTCTTTGAGAAAATTTGCTTCCAAAAAAAATTTTTTTTTGCTACGGTCACGTTTTCATAGCTTAAATTCTGATGAAAGAGCGCTTCTTAACTCAAGGTTCTTTTAAAATGTCTTTCGATTAGTTTTCTACACAAACCTTCAACTTTTTCAATACACTTATGAAGCTTTCTTTTGTATTGATCTCGGCTCTTGTAGAGAGAGGAGCGCGACCCGAGGTGTTTTTATTATTGTTGGTTTTAGCCACTTAAATGCGGCTTGATCCCCTCCCTCGCACATGTCCTAAAGGCAACAGACTCCAAACTTCCCTGGGACATTTCAGGTAAACTTCGGCGAATCCAGGACTGCTGTGACCCTCAGAACAAACTCGCAGGAGAGGAGGTAGCAAGTTGAAAAGCTAATTCAAGGGGAGAGGCCGGCCGGTAAGCCCGGGTTGAAACCCACAACCCCACTTCCTGAAACAAGGACTCAGGCGCTGAATCAGGCCAAGGATTTGAACTTTCTGACTCGAAACCACAACGCTCGGGGAGGGGGACTCGTTCTCCTCCGAGCACCACCGCTGGGCGTCGCAGGACCGCAGGAGCGCCCGCTCCTAGGCCGGGGCTTCCAGCACCTTGCCGGCCCTTCCCCGCCAGGCTGCAGACGCCTCGCGATGCCCATCGCCGGGCAGTCTAGTGTCCGTGCCAGGGCGCAGAAAAAGAATCCCTGCACCTCGTCCACTCGCCCTCGGGTCGGAAAGCGGAGGCTACAGACACAGGCGCGCAGGCCCCCGGCGCACCCCACTCACCCCCTGGGGGGCGTCTTACCCGTACAGGAATGCAGGGGCTTGGGTCGCACGACCAGCGACGGGCACACGGAGTAGAGGGAAAGTTTCTCAAAGTAGTCACAGGTCTCCTTGGACAGGATCTCGTCGATCATGAAAGTCTTGTAGCGCCGCCTGGCTGCTTTGAGCTGGCCGGGCGAGCTCAGCCGCAGCTCGGCGTGGCAGTGCATGGTGAGCCGGGACGGCCGAGCACCCGCCGACCTGAGCGCGACTGCGAGGGCCCGGCCGGCGGGGACCGCGGGGGTTGGCGCGGGGCGGGGGCGTTAGCCCCGCTTGTCCGCAGCCAGACAGACTGCTGGGCTCCGGAGGCGCGCGGAGGGGAGCGGGCACGGGCGCGCCTGCTGCGCGGCTACACCCACCCGCAGATCAGCATCTTTGGCGAGCTTTTTTGGGACAACGCAGCTGTCAATCAGCGCGCGCTTCCCGCAGGGCCAGGTGCGGAGTACCAGGCAAGGGGCGTCGGCGCCCACCCCCGCCCCTGCGCGCCCGTGGGACCAGAGCGCTGACCTGAGCGGCTAGTGCCCAGCAGCTCCCGTCTCCTCCCCCTTCTCGGTGTCTAGCGCTCCTCTGCCTGGCTCTCTATTTTAAGACACTTGCTTTGGCTCGCCTCCTCCACCCCACCCCCCACTCAGCTCCAGGTGTGTGCGCAGGGTGCGCGCGAGAGAGTGTGCGCGCAGTGCGGGCAGCGCGCGGCGCCAGCGCTAGCAGACACGGCCTCCGCCGGCCGCTTTTCCAGCCCGCGTCTCCTGTGCGCACCTTAGCCATGGTCCTGCACCCATCTGGGCTAGGTTCTTGACGCCTCAATCCGCGGGTGGGTTCCTTTAGTACTCCCGCCAGAAAGAAGTAGAGTCGGGCCACAGTGCAATCGTCCCCCTCACCCTGGACAACTGAGTTCCCTTCTCCGTGTGGACCGTTTTCTGAGGACCACGGCTTCGCCTTCCTCCACTTGCAACCCCGAAACGCTCAGCTAGCTCGCGCGCTCTGGACATGAGGTTTTTGCGCGAAGCTGTAGGCTTGACTGCTCCATCACCCAACCTCAAACCATAAATGACTATGGCTCAGCCCTTAGCCAGTAACAAGCTGCATAAAAAGTACTGGAAGCATCCACTCTTTTTATATTTAAGCCTTATTTATAAAGTATTTTGCCTCGCCGGAAAGGATCCGCACAACGCAATTCTAGGGTACGCAGTGCCTGCGGGCTTCCAAGCAGCCAGCCGGAATCAGGCTGCCAGAGCGCGATCCTCCGGGCCCTGCGGCTTTCCATTCTGGAGTCCCGAGGCTCCATAGGGTTGGGTAGCCGCGAAGACAGCTTTTGGGGTGGTTTCCCTTCTTCTCTCTGGGTCGTAGCATCTGAGTGCGCCCCACTTCCTATCTGTAAGAACTTTTATTTTACATGGGTAATGATTGGGTCTCGGATCTCCTAGCCCAGCCTCTGAGCCCCAACCACCTGCGCCGCGCACCGCGGTCGGCAGGAACTGTTGCGCTCGCTCCGGGTTTCACGACTTTGTCTCGAATTGGTGCGCAGGTCTGGAAAGAAAGTGTACGTTAGGGAACAGGAACACAGAATTGCAAACACGGACAGCCGGTTAGATCTCCTTGCCTCTCGCAATGTGGAAGCGCCGCGAGTCTCGACCGGCTCTGCGGAGCTGCTGACCCAGGACCGGGGTAGCTGAGCAAGCAAGTCGAAGCGTGCACCTGGGCTGGCGGTTAAACTCAAAGAGGGACCTTTGCAGAAATAGTAATCAGGGGCTTATAAGGTACAGGCATTAACAGCTCGAGCCATCAACTACCGAACATTAGACATGGCCGGCAACCCGCAGTTGGAGACCTTTCCAAGTGTCAAAAAATGTCCTGGCTCCCCGCTCCTCTCCATTTATAATTGTTTTTATTCTCCAAGCAGAAGTGGGTCAAAGGCCCGCGAGAACGGCCGCCAGGTGTCCCAGCGGCGGCGCGCATCTGGCTGCAGGGGCCCAGGGTTGCCCTTTGGAGCCCATGCCCAACCCTTGGTTCTGCCTTGGGGTCCAGCGGCCTGTTGCTTTTCCGGGCTCGTCGCCCCGGCCTCTTCCCACTCAGCTCCCGCGCAGCCACCCAGCGCCACGTCTTGCTCTTTGGCGCGAGTGGAGCAGGAGCCGGTTGCTCAGGGAGCCAGGGCTGGAGCCCAGGAGCACGGCGTTCGCGCAGAGGTCAGTCCGGCGAGCCTTTATTACCTCCAGGAAGTGGGGAACTATCACCGCCTCAAAGAAACTGAGTGTCCACCAGGATCTAGGAGCCTGGCTGAAGAAACTAGGAGGCGTGCTGGGGCGCAAGAGCCCAGCACCTGAGTGACAGCAGGCACCCTGATGCCTGGCTGCCCGAAGAGGCGTTGAGCTGGCCCTGGAGTGCGCTCCTGGCTGTCTTAGTACTGCCCCCCACCTCCGGACCTCACTGCCCCCTCAGGCTCTTCCCATTTCTCTCACCTCCACTAACTCTTCTCTCATCCCCCACCCTTGTTCCCCCAGTTTTGGCCTCCTGTCCTCTATCGAATTTCTTGGCTCTCTTCTCCCCACTGTTTCTCTCTCTAAAGCCTGGCCTTGGTCTCCACGCTCACCACGTCCCCACTCCCCTGAACTGGAAGGCTGCCTCTCTGCCCTGCCTCGCCAAGGCTGCAGGTCCCTCACGAGGACAGCGGGCCGGGGGCAGCGCCCAGCCTGGCCGGAGTGGGCCCGGTGCAGCCGTCCTCAGCCCTTGGCCCTCAGCCGCCTCTGCTCTTCTGGCTTCGCGGTCCCCAGCCTTCTCCTTCCTCCCGGCTTGAGCTCAACCACAGACACAAAATTCGCCGTCTCCTCCGCAGGTTTGATCTGAACTATTTGGTGTTCTAATAACTCCAGGAGTCACACATTCCCATCAGCTTGCTGGATTTCCCTCCTCTCTATTTTCTACTACGGAGGCAAGAAATCTCTTTGGGATGGGGGGTCCTGAGGGTGCCCAGACCCGAAGTTGGTGAGAGACTGAAGGTCTCCCAGTTAGGAGTCTCCGGAACTCTGCTGGTTCTCACCTGCGCTGAGACTGTTTTCCCTTGTAAATGGTAATCATCACTCCTCCTTCTCAAGGTTAGCCCTTCATAATCTGTGCCTTTATGCAAGCATGTTCCTTGTTGTTGGATTCCCTCCCTCCTTCAGGACCCCAAAAGCCAGACCCATCTCCAGGATCTCCTCCGTGAAAGTGTCCCCACTCCCCAAGGCTGTCCTTTGCTGCTTATATGTCTATCTTAGCATTTCTTGTATTGTATTGTCCTTTGCAAGTTTATTTCACCCACTGGACAATGAATTCCGTAAGCCAATGCCTAGTGCAGGATTATTCATCTTGTGTTACAATACCCATATAGCACCCGGCACATGGTCGGTTCTCGGTAAATGTGTCATGAATAAATGCATGAAAGCTGGGGAAACGAAATTATATAATGTGTTTGATTGGACATCAAATCTTAATTAGTTGTACTAGATTTGTCTTTCTGTTTAAATGAGTCTGTCCTCTCTCCTTGGTAATTTTGGGCTTTCAGCAGTGGCATCTAGCCCGTTTCCCTTTTGGTTCTGAAGTCCTTCTTTTCCCTCCCTCTCTATGGCTCTCAGACTGCGGAGCACTTTTGTGAGAGGCAGCACACTCCAGCTGTCAATCACAAAGTGGAACTTGGGTCAGAATAGTCAGGGGTTTTGTTTCCAACACTAATGAAGTGGCTGGAACAGTGAACATCTGCCAAAGGGGCTCAAACTTTTTCCAGCTGCTGGAGACCCACAGACACTTCCCAGCCTCCTGTGACCATACGGAGCAGTGTCTGGCCCTGCACCCACAGAGGAACACACACCGAGAGGAGCAGACAGTCTGCTCTGCCCGCACTGGGCAGGCGTGGAAGGGGAGAAATATTCACACCTACCAGGAGGTCAACCCCACCCCTCAGTCAGGCTACTGAGACCAGAGCCCACCAAGAGAAGGGGACAGGACACCTTTGCAAAGGTGGGGCCAGAGGCTCTGACAACCAATATTTAAAGAATCCCTCTTCTGTACTTTGTCACATCCAATAACTCCACTGGTCTAGAACTTCTATTATTTTTTTAAATGTTTATCAAGACAATGATCACATTTATCCTGAGGAGTTGGTACATGTACATAAGACATCTTAATTCTTTGAACTTCCCTTACCCTTCTCTCCTCCTCCCTCCTTCTGTATCTGGGTCCTCTTCCCATTTGCAAAATGTCTAACTGCTTCCTACTATCTATCTTTTATCTCACTCTATTAATGACTTATTCTTTGGGTTTCTCATATAAGTGAAAAACACTTGAAGTTTATTAAAACAAAATAAATTTTTTAAATCCTAGTGTGACACTTAATTTGTATCTCTTATCTAACTCTACCTTAACTATTCTTTCATAATACTGAGCTATGTGTTGATGTAAATACTCAGACGCAGCCAAGATCTATCTCATAAGTACACGAATTCATTTTCCAACCATCTTTTCTCTGAATGGGGCAGGGGGAGACCTCTTACATCTAGTCAAGTGTATTTAATAACTTGTGTTTCAGCTGCTAAGTTTTGAAATAGTTTCAGACATGTAAAAGCAAAATAAGGAAAGCTCTGTAAGTTAATATTCCCCTGGGCCCCGGGCCATGCCAAAACTTCTTGCTGTCTGTGCAACCCAGCACAGCAGCCACGAATAACAAGTCAAAAGAGGTGTCCGAGGAGACCAACTTATTTTTAATGATGATATTAATTTACAGAAACTGCTTTCATAACTAGAATTTTTAAGAGAAGGCACAAATGCAAGCCACTTGACAACTGGGCTTGGAAAGAACTGACTAGAGTCTTCTATCTTTTCTCAAAATCTCTGCTTAGATTGAGGGAAAAAAATAAGACAATGGCTGTATCTACAGAACACTGAACACTTATATGATGAGGGGAACCCCAGGAAGCCATACAGATGTTTCTCAGTTCTGAAAAGCTTGGCATACAGTTTCAGATCTGAGTATTATTTTTCTCTTTTTTAATTATGCTCTCTTGACACCCTTCAACCATATTTCCATCCATACCCTGCTTCTTTCAATTATCTCAGTCGATGTAACAGGAAACAGAAACTTATATCGCCTAACTTTGCCGTAATATTGAGAAAATAGATACGCACATACGCAGAACCGTTGGTTCTGACTTTATTTTCCTTACCCAACTCCCCTTTACTAAAAAGAAAGCTGCAGGAGGAGAGAAGTGCAGCTTAAACCTGAGTAGGCTTATGGCTGTCTGGGGTAATGAAATGAACCTCTGAGTACCGTAAACCTGTGCCAATTCTGACCCAGTTACTGAATAATTCCCCAGTGTCTGGTCCTCAGTCAGTTCCAGTTTGCAGGACAGTTCCACAGGACATTGTACACAACACTAAATCATGAGATGCCCGTCTCCCTATCAGCTTCACTTTTCCAATAAAATACGCAATTTGATATCAAAAGTCATTGCAGACTTAGAAAGCACCAGAGCCTACATCTGCAGTTTGTGTGTGTTTGGGCTTGGATTTTCTCAGAGTTCAAAATGCAGAACCAACATGAAATTAAGAGTAGGAGGGCAGGAATAGCATGGGAGTATCATTAATTAAAGGAAGTGGTCCTGGCCACCCAGGGTCCCTAAGTGGTACTTAACATCTGGCCCTAGAACCACAGACTCCACACATCTGCAGGTGTCAATCAGTCTAACCAGCACTACTCAGGAGACTGGGTCACTTATGGCTCTCACTTTTTTTTTTTTTTTTGTCTGCCAAAAAAAAGAAAAAAACCATGATCCTACATCCATTGGGTGACAGCTCATCCAAAACATCTCATAAAATATCTTTACTCTCTTCTTGGCCCCAAGGAGCTATCAGTAGCTTCTTTGTGGCTCTCTGGAATCATCAAGGCAGGACAAGGGCAACCCAGGGAGGCAGGATTTCAGAGCACACAGGCGATGGTCAGTCACGAGCACTGGCCGTGATCAAGGACAGGAAGGCTCCTATGGCAGCCAGCACAGGGAAAGACTCTTGGAGCCGTCTGCCTCCTGAACACAGGAAGGAAAACACAACACTGCAGAGAGCTGTGGATGATTAAGGGAATATACTGGCACGATTGTTACTATGCTGATACAAAATAATATTTACAAGGACACCGGGTGCAGTATGTCAATCAGACAATGTAATAATGGTCTCTGCGCTCCAGGCACTTGAGAAAGGGGAAATTTGTACAAACTCCTGGACACAGGTGTTAATCACCTACTTAGGTCTAAGTGTAGGGTGTGTGTGCGTGTGGGCGCGCACATGTACATGTTTATATTTTCCTTTTTTAATGAAGAGAAGAAAGAGAGAATGTAAATAAAAAGAGAGAGAGAGATTTGAACATCTTATTTATTAGGCAAATTTGAGAGGAATCCTGAATTTTACTGGAGGAAAAAAGGAAAAGCTGAGCAAGCTGCCCAGCCCACAGTTTCGCACTGACTCTGTCACTCTCTTTACACTCAGCACATGCTAAGGGTCATGTATGCAAAGAAATAGTCTGTTCCCTTTTCTAAGAAACAGTCCACAATTTGAAATGTTTCTTACAGTCATAGGCTTTTAAGAAAAAGTTGGTATCTGTGAGCTACTTATAAGGAATATTTTCATCACCAATAGAGATTGCAGCACCACCGGGGTGCTCAAAGCAAAATAATCAAAAAATATTATGCAGAAAATTCTAATATTAAACATTCACTTTTACGTGCTTCAAAATTTAACAGAATGCTAAAGTAGCCTTTTCTGGATAATCTGGATCAAATGAATTTTTGCTTAAATTTTTTTTCTCAGAAGACTTTTTTTGCAGATAAATAATTTATACCACTCTAAGCAGACAGCTTCCAGGACAACTTTTGCAGGTTTTAATGTTGGCTCTTTTCCTTCACCGCTTCTGAAAGTTGCAGGAATCTTCGCATCCAAAAAGGCTGTATTACCAAAGTCAATGAACTAGATGGTGCGGGTCTCCCTGCATTTCAATTACACAAGCAGCCTGCCCTTTTAAAACGGGATTTGAAGTCATCACACAACAGAGAATCTCCAGTTCCACTGCCAGTCCACATCCTGATACGTTTACTTAAGTCAATTATTGAATCTCTTAGATTATGTCTGCAGAACCTGCCAAAACATCTGGCCATTTCAATCAGTTCAATAAAAGATTCTGCCAAGTCTGCGGGGGAAATTAGTCAAATTACTCATTTGTATAGGCAGAACAATAGGTTGTTTTCTTCGGGAAGGCTGTAAATGGATATAGCTCCAAAGGTTTTGGCTTTCTTTTTTGAAACCCGAATCCAGGCTGTAATTCCTGAAGGAGGTTGTGATTTTTTATCAGCTAATGTTTTGGGAGATGTTCTGACTGATCTTCCGTCCAAAATGTAATGGGTATAAAGATGACTTAGCCATGTCTCTGAGACAGCTCTGTGCTCGGTCAAATTCTATGTTCTGAAGATTGGAACCAAGCCAGAAGTACACAGGGCTAGTGTTTGCTAGTACTGAAAAATAAAAGCAGCAGTACTAGAACTCCCAGAATAATACTTATTCCCCCTGGAACCTACTGAAATTCCTGTGCATGGGTGTCTTCAACTTTAACAAAATCTGACACATGATTTTAATTACCAAAAACAGACGAATACCCAGCTTTTCATCACAACCTCCATGCACAAACTGCTGTTGTATAAAATCAAACTAATGCTGTACAGTCCTTTGATTTCTTCATGATTTCTTACATGGTCTCTTACACAGATATCTGGAATTTCAAATGATAGTCACAGCCCCAAAGGGAAACAAATGTGCAGAGAAACAGATGGAAAGAGAGATACAGGAACCCAACATTTTGATTGCACTATCCCATTTTTCTTTACACATTTATATGCTCACTCGTAAACTAAAAATCCTCTGATCCAAAACACTATAAAATGATTTGGTTCAGAAATCTGCATTAGCATACAAGTTTCCCTTGAATAAACACATTTAGAAGAAAAACATTAGAAGAAAACATTCCCATGTTCATTTGGGGCCACGGTAAGTACAAATAACCTCTCCATGTCTAGTTTATTATGATTTTTGTTCTCTACACATAGTTTTGAAGTTTAAAAAAGATGGGATAAGTATAAACAATGCCTGTCATAACTGAATAATATAAACTTTATGCAAAGGGTTGAAGTGACTCACCTTCCAGAGTACCTGGAAGTCTCCGCGTAACTTGTTAAATGTCTGTAACTTAATTGTTTTGTTGTTAATGAACTAGAATAAAAGTCCATTGGCTTTAGGAGAAAAATGAGTCTTTGTTTCAAGGACAAAGGAATTAAAAGAACTCAAGTGAGAGCAAGATGATTTTTAAAAAGAAAAAGTTGTATTTAGAATCTCAAGTATAATCTTGCTTTATGAAAAAAATTTTTTAGGCCAGGATTTAGCTCAGCAGCATAAGCGCCTGCCTTGCAAGTGTGCAGTCATGAGTTCAATCCCCGGTTCCAAAAAACAATTTTTTTAAAGGAATTTTAGTGATAGTTTAACCAGGATAAATGGTAAACAAGAAGGATGTTAGTTTTGGCAAAGGCAGATTGGAAATTGGTAAGATTGAGATTTTTTGAATAATTAGGCAGAAATCTAGACAAAGAATAGAATTAATGAGAGTTCTCAGAATGGGCCCTGGCGGTTAGCTCGTGGTTAACTTCTTGTGGACAGAACTAAAATTCATTTCCCCTCTGCAGGGGCTAACTAGGTACAGCGGTATTACTGCTCTTGTTTTAGTTTTGGTTTTTCATTTTGTTTCAGTGCCAGGCATTGAACTCAAGGCTTCATTCACGCTGAGAGCACGTATTACAACTGAGTTCACCCCCAGCCTGTCAGAGTTTAATTAAACCTGCACATATGTAGCATGATTTTAGAAAAACGGGGTTTGCTGCCAACAGCTTGGAGGAAAAAAGGGAACAGAATGTGGGGAAAAAAATGTTAAACAAAAAGTATCACTGAGTTGGACATCCCAGTCAGTTCCCAAAAACCTGAAATTATTAACATGTATTTAAAAAACTGCCTTGCCTTCAATTCAAACATCAGGACACACCTGCCCATATATACATGTAGACTAGAAACAGGTTCATTCTGTCCTAATCACAAGCTAAGAAGTCATTTGGAGCACACAGAAACCGATATAAAAGAGCCTACGCCAATCGCAAGCTGTTTGTGGGAAATGTAACCTGGTTCGACATTTCTGGAGGGTGGCTTGGCGTTAGGTCTGAAGCTCAGAATTGATCCAGCAACCCTGATCTAGGACTTGAAACCAAAGGTGTGGTTCTCAAATATGATGATACACATAATCACCCAGGAAAACTTGTTTAAAAACTGCCAACTGCTAGATTTCTTCCCCTAGAAATTTGGGAGTGTGAGAACTGACATTTTTAAATGAGCAGTCCTGATTTTGCTACTGATTAGCATCAGGTTACCAAAAAGATCATAGTAAAAGAAGGAAAAGCTGTAATCAGAAAGAAATGTTAGTCTTAAGATGCCCTAAAATTGCTGGAAATTAGAAATTTTCATTTGTGAACCTCAGATTCCTTGTTTTTACAATGAGAATACATACTTCTGGAGACATTGTGCAATTAAATAAGATATATATATAGAGAGAGAGAGACATATGTATATATATATCAATAAATGTTAATTTATGGCTGAAACTCTGAGTGAATAAAAGGTACCTAAGCAATAGAATTTATAATATCAGTTTTTAAAATTTTTTTACTATACAAATACCTGTGTGCACAGCAAAGTCCCAAAACATATTCAAGTACTATTACTAGTGATAAAAGCTTGATACTGAAATTTGGAAAGATTTACCTATGCTCTCTAAAGTTTTGAATTGTTTTACAATTAAAATAGATCATTTCCCTCAAAAACTACAATATTTAAGTTCAAAAACTGTATTTAGATTTTTAAAAATTTAATGCGCACTTTGACAATACCTACGTTTCTGTCCCAGATTTCCAGAAGGCTTTATGAGCGTGACTTCACGTGACCTGTTGTACGGAGGAGGAAACAAGATAGGGGGCTGCTCCGGGTCCCCCACACCCAGCCACATACCCAGAGGCAAGTCCAAACCCAGATCTTTTGGGTTGGAATTTAGAATATCTCCTCGTGAGCAGTGTTTCCACGCCAACCTCAGTTACGCTTTTCAAAAGAAATAGAATTCGAGCCTTGTTTCTATTTGTCACTTGCTGATCTCATTTTAATACTGAGATCTTGATGACCTTGAAATGCATGGAACATCAGGAAGGCTGAGATGAAAACACAGGACACAGGAAAGGCAGGGCAGAGCGAGGTCAGTTTTCTGGCACCCTTCAGCATCTCCGGCGCACTAGGCTTTAGCTACAGACAATCGTCTAGATACAGACGGGCTCAAGCGCCTGTTAGAAGACATCTCAAGTGCAAGGAAGCCGAGTTACTAATGATGTAGAACGTAGACTCTTAACTGGATTTCCCTGGGTTCTCTCCTAAATTTTCCACCTGTGAGCGGCGGAGCCCAAGCGCGCCCGGCCTGGAACGCCAGAAGGATCCAGCGGGGAGCCAGGCCCGGGGCGCGGCGCGGCGGTCACTGCCCTCTACCGGAGGAAAAGGAGGTGTGGCGTCCTGTGGCATCGCATCTCCCTCTACTGGCAAGGAAAAAGCACCGTACTCACGAAGACCGGCTTGGGAGGGCTGAAGCAGAGATGTTCGCAGCTTGGGATGCGACCTCCAGGGAAGCTCGCTGAGACTCTTCCCCAAGCCGGGCGGCAGGGAGAGGCGAGGCGTGCTCTTCAGACGTGACAGAAGGACCCTCTGCTGGTCCCGAACTCTAGTGTAGTAAGCCTAACAATTCCTACCATCGAAGGTTTTAACCCTATCTAAAACAACTGTAGCGATCTTAATTGGACACCTGTTTCACAAGGGCACTGCACAAAAGACGCAGAAGCAGGAGTGATACTCGTGCAGTGTTCACAACACACAACCCAAAAATGTGGAGCAGTGTGCTGGGGTACAGAGTAGGAAGGGGTGCCGCCGGTCCAGCCTGGGTGTGTGACCCTCAGCCCCTGCAGAAAGTCCTACCTTCCTTTGTCTCGGGGCCCTCCTTAGACATGGTGCTAAATCTCTGCGTGGTCAACAACAGGCACTTACACGCATGGCATTTTAATTAACTCTGCTCTGTGTTTGTCTGCTCTCTACCATATTTGCACATATCCAGCTTTTACGACTCGAGTGCACTTATATTACTCTGAATTTAAAGATACACCTGGTCCCCTTTAACTTGGGATGTAAACTCTCTTGGAAAAGAGAGTAGAGGGTCTAGCAAAAAGAAGAAGAAGAAGAAGAAGAAGAAGAAGAAGAAGAAGAAGAAGAAGAAGAAGAAGAAGAAGAAGAAGAAGAAGAAGAAGAAGGAAAGAAAGAGAGAGAAAGAAAGAAAAAAGAAAGAAAGAAAAAATATAAAAGGTAAAATGATAATAACACGAGGAACATAAAAGAAGGAAAACAGAAAAAAATTCATAGGAAAATCCTGAATGCATAAATTATAAAGTCACTGGCAAGGACTTAGATATTTTCCCATGGAAAGGTTATTTCAAGTAATAGAGCATACAGATCAATCTGGCTGGGTGTGAGAGCTGTTATGCATATATAACGCATGTTCTTTCCCTCTAAAAAATTTCAAAACAAAACTCCAGTTCAGGTGACTGGCCAAAACCACAAACTACCGCAGAACTTTAGACAGTCATTAAGAAGTTGGCTCAGATGCTACATTCCAAACCATGGTTTAATCAATCAGATAACTGCATTTGAGAACAGGGTATCATTATAGCACTGGTTATTTAATACCTCATTCTTGCATGACAACATTTTTTCCCTTTGTATTGTATTGCATTGTCCTACCCATGGCCATGTGTCATAATTCTGTGTTGGAGGTAAATTTCTACAAATTAAATATAAAGATAATTTATCCAAATACTTAGTGAGCATCTATTTTGTCCCAGGAACTATGCTGGTCCAAAAATATACCCTCTGCTTCCTCAGAGTAGCACCATAGTGGAGAGGACAAAGTTAATGGGCAACTCTCCCAGAGATGATGTCTGGGGGCTGATCCGGTCTTAATAAGGACCAAGAAAGCTTTCAGGAAGAATTGGCATCTAAGCTGAGCTCTATGGGAATACTATAAGTGAAGAAGGAATAAAGAAATGTTAAGAGAATTCCAGATGGCAAAACGAGCACCCAAAGCCTAGACAGTGGAGCTGCCCTGGGACTCGCAGTTGTCAAGTGTGGTTAAAGCAGGGTTCTACAGAGGAGGACGTCAAGAGAGACAGGAGGCCAGAGGCCAGATGGTGAATCATATTTTAAACTATGCCACTGATTTTATCCTGAAAACAATGAGAGGCACTGTAGGATTTATGGCAGGAGAGTGACACAATCAGACATGTGCTCCTGCAAGGCAGGCATGAGCAGAACAGAGCCAGAGGGACCGAGGGAGAAGTCCCTCCCTTGTGTGTACCCAAGTGGGCCACAGTGGTTTTCTAAAGTAGCAGAGATGAAAAGAAAGAGAGAAGGGATCTGAGGAAAATTGAATCCATGAGACACAAAGATTATTTTGATGTGAAAAAAGTCAAGAATGACCCTCATTTAATATCTACAGTAGAAAGAACTCCTACAATAAATGTAATAGCAAAAACAACCCAATTTAAAAATCAGCAAAGGGCTGGAACAAATTTTTTTCAAAAGAAGTTACACAAATGATTAGTGAGCACAAGAAAAGATGCCCACTATTGTTAGTCATTGGAAAAATCCAAATCAAAGCCATGGTGAAATGCTCCCTAAGACCTACTGGGATAACTACAATGACAGGAAATAGAAAATAACAAGTGTGGGTGTAGATGTGGAGAAACTGAAAGCCTTGTGCATTGCTAATTGGAAAGTTAAATAGTACAACCGCTGAGGAAAACATCCAGGCAGTTTTCTAGCAAAGCTAAGCATAAAATTATCATATTATGCAGCAATTGAGGCCCTAGGTGTGTACCCAAAGTACTTCAGAACAAAAACTCAAGCAGATATTTATATGCAAATGTCCATAGCAGCATTATTTACAGTGGCCAAGAAGCAGAAACAACACAAATATTCGTCCACACAAAATTGGATAAATACAAGGTATTGGATATATACAATGGAAGATAATTCAGCTACACAAAAGAATGTTCTAAAATATTCTGCAATATGGATATACCTTTTAAATGTTATAAATGAGGTTAGCCAGGCCCCAAATGACAAATATTGTATAGTATACCAATGAACTGGAATAGCACAGTCACAGAAACAGAAAGTAAAATCCAGGTTAGCGGGGGGGGGGTATAGGGAGCACTTCTTCAGGGGCTACAGTTTCCACAGGGGGTGAATAAAATTTTTGAAAACAGCAGTGATTGGGCTGGGGATTTAGCTCAGTGGCATAAGTGCCAGCTTTGCAAGCACGTGGTTGTGAGTTTGATCCCTGGTAAGAAAAAGAAAGAAAGAAAGAAAGAAAGAAAGAAAGAAAGAAAGAAAGAAAGAAAGAAAAGAAAGAAAGAAAAGAAAGAAAGAAAGAAAGAAAGAAAGAAAGAAAGAAAGAAAGAAGAAAGAAAGAAAGAAAGAAAGAAAGAAAGAAAGAAAAGAAAGAAAGAAAAGAAAGAAAGAAAGAAAGAAAGAAAGAAAGAAAGAAAGAAAGAAAGAAAGGGAGAAAGGGAGAAAGGGAGAAAGGGAGAAAGGGAGAAAAGAAGAAAATAGCGGTGATTGTACCACCTGTGAGTGCATATAATTTTTTTTATCGGTACCGGGGATCAAACTCACAAGCATGTGCTTAAGCCGCTAAGCTAAATCCTCAGCCCTAGAGTGCATATAATTTTTAAGTGGTTTAGAATTGACCATTTTAAAAAGGCCACAATGGCAAATTTCATATTACACATATCCTATCATGATTTTTAAAAATTAATGAATCAAAAAACATTACATTGAATTGTACACCTTTAAAGGTGAGTAGTGTGACATGCAAATTATAACTCCGCAGAGCTGTTAAACGAAATAGCTCAGCTGCACTAGTTGCCCATTGACAGCTGCGGTGTCTGCAGCTCGCTCCACAACAATGACGGCCTGGCTCCCGTTCATTGTCTGCTGAAGGACTTCTAACTTTCATTGTCTTTTTTGCCCACTTCGATGGTGGCCTCTCTCTGGCTGCTCTTTCTGGGATCTTTTGTGGAGCAGAAATGCATGGAACAGCCAGAGTCAAGAGCACCGAGCTAAATCCCCACCTAATGTGTGTGCTTTGTGGAAGGTCCTTCACTGACGCCACAACCATCACAGAATGCTTACATCCCTTCTGCAAACATGTATTGTGCGTTGCCTGGATACCAGCAAGCATTGTCCTATCTGTGATGTCCAAGTTCACAACACCAGACACCACTGAATATAAGGTCAGGTAAAACACTTCGAGATACCATGTACAAATTAGTTCCAGGGCTTTTCAAAAATGAAATGAAGAGAAGAATGGATTTTTATACAACTCATCCTTCAGCTGATACCAGTGGCTTTAATGAAGATAGAGGAGAAGTTGCAGATGAAAAGAAGGGGATTATAACTGATGATGGGATGATAAGCTTATCCATCGAATTCTTTGACCAGAATAGATTGGATCAGAAAGTAACAAAGACAAACAGAAGCTAAGGAGGTGGTGAATGATGAAAGATATTTACGATGCCCAGCAGCATTGACTGTGATGTACTTAAGAGAGTTTCTCAGAGGTAAAATGGATATACCTAGTACTTTCCAGACCGTTGTCATGTATGACGAGGAACCTCTCAAGGATTACTATCCACTAATGGACATTGCCTACATTTATAACTGGAGAAGGAATGGTCAGCTTGCTTTGAAATACAGAGTTTGACCTACTTGTGAGAGAAAGATCAGTCACCAGAGGGATGGACTGACAAACACTGGAGAACTGGAAAGAGACTCTGGGAGTGCCAAGGCCAACAGCCCAGCAGGAGGTTTTCCTCTGCCTCTTCTTGTTCGCCTGGCCCCAGTACTCCAGGGCAGTCTCCTCATCCACAGTTTCCTCACATTTCCAGTACCATGAAAGGAACCAGCAACAGCCCCAGAGGTAACCACCAATCTTCCTTTGCCCATAGACTCAAAAATCAATAAATGGGACATCAGCAACATCATCTGGTTGATTCTTGAAATTATTAAGGAAAAAAATTTGAACTCCTGATTTATATAGATATCTTCATTCCATTACAGCTTTATAGATGTTAATACTTGTAACTATTGTCCATTTTGCTTTGTTTTGCAGTGGCATTAAATTCGGTTGTCAAAGATCTGTAGACTGGTGCAACCACTGTGGAAATCAATGTAGAGTTTCCTCCGAAAAATGAGAATTAGGGTTGGAGATTTAGCTCAGTGGCATAAGCACCTGCCTTGGAAGCGTGTGGTGGTGAGTTCAATCCCCAGTACTGATTAAAATAAATAAATAAATAAATAAATAAATAAATAAATAAATAAAATGAAGATTAGAGGTCCCGTTTGACCCAGCTATTCCCCTTTTTAGTATTTGTGCTTCAAATTTTTGACAGAAGCATTCATAGCTTTAAACTTTCATCCTAGAACTGTTTTTGCTGCAACCCAGAGGTTATAGTATTTTGTATTTCCATTTTTATTTAGTTGTAGAAATATTTCAACTTTTTCCCTGATTTTTCAATACTATTGATCATTTAAAAGTTACTTATTCAATCTCCTTGTGTTTGTGTAATTTCTGTGGTTTCTTTTGCTGTTCATTTCTACTTTCATTACAATATGACTAGATAAGATGCAAGAAATTATTTAAATATTTAGTATTTGTAAGGCTTGCTTTATTGCCTAAAGTATGGTCTGTTTTGAAGAATGTTCAATGAGCTACTGAGAAGAATGTCTATTCTGAAGTTGGAGGGATGTTCTATAGACATCTGTTAAGTCCACTTGATGTATAGTGTAGCTTAATTCTTCATTGTTGATATATTTTTTTGTCTGAATGCCATATCCATAGGTAAGAATAGAGTATTGAAGTCACCTACTATTATCATATCAAGATTTATATGTCCTTTTATTTTGAATAGCATTTTTTTATAAAATTGGGTGATTCAAAATTAGTGCTTATGTATTTACAATTGTTGTATCTTTTTGTGGATCATTCCCTTTACCAATATGTAGTGACTTTCTTTCTCTCTTCTGACTAATTTTTGTACTGATGTCTTCTGTGCCAGACATGACTTGCAAGGATACGGCTTCTTGATTTCAGGTTCTATTTGCATGACAAGGTGTTTTCCATTATTTCCATTCTAGTCTGTGTATCTTTGCTAGTGAGATTTACTTTTTACAAACAGCAAATATTTGGGTCTTGTTATTCACTCTGCTCCCCGAGTCTGTACCTTCTAATTGGAGAATTGAGACCATTTACATTCAGAGATATTATAGAAAGGTATGTACTAACATCTGTCCCTCTGTTGCTTTTCTAATATTTACTTCTTTCTGAAATCTCAATAGGTTATCTCAACTTCTTCTGTGGGTAAGAATTCTTTAAATATCTTCCAAAATGAGAACTTAATGGGCATAACATTCTTTAGTTTATGCTTACCTGGGAGAGTTCTTTTCTCCTTCAGTTCTGAAGGATAACTGAGGGATAGAATAATCTAGATTGGCACTTACTTTCTTTCAGGGCTTGACATACACCATTTCAGCCCTTCTAGGATTTAGGGTCACTGTACAAGAGTTCAAAATTATTCTGATGGACTTATTCTCTAAATGACTTGATGCTTCTCTTGTATAGCTCTAAATATTCTTTCCTTGTATGTACTCTTTCCATTTTAATTGTGATGTGAAGAGGACTTTTTCTGGTTGTTGTATTGGGGTTCTACATGTCTTTTATACATAGATTTCTATATCTTTCCAAAGATTTGGGGTGTTTTCTTTAATTAAACAGATTTTAAACAGATTTTCCATATCTCAGCACCCTCACAAAAAGTTTATACTTTGAAACTTTTAATTATGTCATAGGATTCTTAAAGATTTGCTCGTATTTTTTTTCTTTTTTAATTTCTGCATGTAATAATTCTCCAAACTTACAGTCAAAGACTGAAATTCTGTCCTCTGCACATGCTGTTTATTGACGAGTCTTTCTGCTGAATTTTAAACTTCACTTATTGTGCTTTCAATTCCAGAATTTTAGTGTTAGTTCTTCTTTAGAATCTCTATCTCTTTGATGACTTTCTCTTGCATATCTTACATTGTGTTTCTCAATCAACAGTTGTTTATTTGTATCCTCTTTGAAGTCATTAATCATTTTATAAATCAGACTTTTCAATTCTATATTTCATCCACTTTGATATCTTCACGTTCAGTTACTGACAAATTATAACATTTGGAAAAGGCATGTTGCCTTTCCTACTTCTTGTGCTTCTATGTTGAAATGTGTGAATCTCTTGGGATGAATATCTCTGACACTTTGAGAGTCATTTTAGTGTACAGCCTTTCTTTGAAGGATTGATGCCCAGCACCACTCAGAGAGGACAAAGCAAACCAAAGTAATGTAGATGACACAAAAATAAATGGAGGGCCGGGGATTTAGCTCAGTGGCTTAAGCACCTGCCTGGCAAGTGTGAGGTCGTGAGTTCGATCCCCGGTACCAAAAAATAAATAAATAAATAAAAATAAAAATAAAAAAATAAATGGAATACTGGAATATAGTAAAAAAAAAGTCAAAAGCAGCAACTATATCATTCTTAATAATAGAAATCAGCAATAGTAATATAGATGATAAGACAGATATTGGCACACAATAAAGATCCACTAAAAGCAACAGTTATACCACCATTAACAATAGAAAATATTTCAGCACTAATACCCTAAAATAAGGAAAACAAAGGAAAAAATAGAGTTAATAGTAACATTGTGTCCAGTAAAAGGGCACCCCTGCTCCTCTGCATGAGGCTGGTAATGGGGGAGCTCACGGGGCTTTATAAACTCTGTATCAGTAAAGTATCCAAGATAAAAAGTTTAAGGAAAGGAAGACTATATTGGAAATGAAGATAAAAGAGAATATAAAATAGTTACTCTCAAAAGAATCAGGGTGGGGGCTCCGAAAAAATTATAGACTCAGGGGTCCTTTGTTCCAGCTGCTTTTAAAGGGGTTCGAGCACCCCTACCCTTACTCTAACCTCACCTTTACCCAGAATTTGCCTTAACTCATTTGGTTTCGTGCACCTCTACCTATGTACCTCTTCCCATAGTCTATGAGTAGCTTCTCTCTGTGCATTTGTTTACTTGTCCTTGACTTGTACTTTTCAGGATCTTCTCTATGGGGCAGCAGTGAATTCTCACATCAGAAAAACAGAGTGAGCTCATATAAATAGCACATGTCCAACATCAAGCTCCTAGAAAAAGAAGAGCAAGCTAAATCCAAATCATATACAAGGAAGGATATTATAAAGATTGATCAGAAATTAATAAAACTGAGACAAAGAATCAATTTATTGAAGAGTTAGTTCTTTGAAAGATTAAGTAAAATAGGCAATCTTTAGCCAGCTTCCTTACAAAAAGAAAGAAATATTAAATACATGTAATTAGGGAGCAGGGTGAAATCACAGCAAATTCTGCAGAAATTCAGAAGAGAATTAATACCTACTGTACCACTAGAAAGAAGCCATGAAGCAAGGCAAGCAATTAAACGGGGAAACAGGGAATGAACAAAAGGAAAATAATATGACAAGGGTAAGCAAATACACATCAGTTATAATCATCAATGTAAATGGTCTCAATCTACCACTGAAAAACACTGACAGTGGATGAAGAAACAAGATCTCACAATATTCTCCATAAAAGAAACATACTTAACTCAAAAAGAAATGCATAGGCTGTCAAAGGATAGAAAAAATACTCCCTATGGCAGGAACATGGTAAAAAGCAGGACTAGCTATTCTATTTGCAGACAAAATAGATTTCAGGTCAGGACTGATCACTAGAGACAAAGAAGATCACTAAATACTCGTAAAGGGAACAATCCAACAGGAAGAGATAACAGTGATAAACATACATGCTCCAAATGCCCGTGTACTTCATTAAATAAAACAAATATTAATGACTATGAAAAATCAAATGTGCACTAACACATTTGTAATGGAGGACCTCAGTAACTGTCATAAACAGACAAACTAACTAGAAAGAAATCAACACAAAAGTATCAGAGCTGAACCAAACATTTGAACAAATGGATTTAACAGATGTGTTTCAAAACACTGTGTACCCAAAGAAGTGTAACACATTCTTCTCAACAGCACACAGAACACTCTCCAAAATAGTCTGCATACTAACCCATAGAATATGCTTAAGTAAATGCAAAGGAATTGAAATTATCTTATGCATATTATCAGATAACAGTGTTATGAAATTGGAAATCAATGATAAACCAATACAAATAAAAATAATACAAAGAGCAAATGAATCAAAGGATTGGTTTTTTAAAAGACTAAGTACAACTGACAAACCTTTAGCCAACCTTATCAAAAAAAATACGAGGAAAAACTCAAATCTGTGCAATTAGGAATGAAAAGGGCAAAATCACAACAGATCCTACAGAAATCCAGATCATCAATATACACTTTGAGAATCTGCACTCTAACAAGATGGAAAATGCAGATGAAATGAATAGATCTCTAGATATACATAAATTACCAAAGTGAAATCAAGAAGATATAAAAATTCTAAATAACTCAATGTCAATTAGTGAAAGTGAAGAAGTAACTTAAAAATTGCCACCAAAGAAAAGCCCAGGCCCTGATGGATTCATTACTGTATTCTACAAGAAATTGAGAGAAAATCTAATGCCACTGCTTCTCAAACTCTCATAAAGTTGAAAATGAAGCAATATTCCCAAACCCATTTCTGGAAACAAGCATTACGCTGATACCAAAAGAAAAAAGGATCCAATTTTTAAAAAGAACTGCAGGCCAATCTCCTTAGTAAGCTCAGATGCAAAAATTTCCCACCCATAACAGCAGAATACACATTCTTCTCAGCAGCACACAAGAGTTTCTCCAAAACAGACCACATGCTAGCTCATAGAACATGCTTAAGTAAATGCAAATGAATTGCAAATTATCCCATGCATACTATCAGATCATAGTGCAATGAATTGGAAATCAATGGTAAAAGAAATCACAAAAACTATATAAACATATGGAATTTAAATAATAACCTCCTTAACAAACAGTGCATCACAGATGAAATTAATGAAGAAATTAGACAGTTTCTACAATTAAATGATGATGCCAATACAACATACTGGAACTTACGGGTGCATATACTAGATGCTTCACACCACCATCCCTCCTCCAAACACTGAGAAATGCTGAAATCTGGTGGTATCCTCACCAGTGGTTGCCAAGGAACAAAGGGAATCCCCACAACCTGGGCAAATAGGCAAGATGGTTCCCCCATGCTTGAGAGTAAATTATTGGTATCTCAAACTTCCAAACTAGCTTTTGGCATCTTCCATAGAATCCCCACTGGCACCTGACAGTGGCAGTTTCCTAACGACACTCACCAGAGCACAAATGTGTCCCCAACTCCATGGTCCTTTACCTGCTAGTGAACCTGCCTGCATAGTCTGCCATCATGCTAGGTGGAATTCCCAAACCAAAACCCTGAAAATGAGCAGGGATAGAAATTTCACTCTCAGATAAAGTCAACTTCAAGCTAAAACTGATCAAAAAAGAAAAAGAAGGTCATTACCAACCAGATAAGAGAATAAATAATCCAACAAGAAAAGATATAGATTTGTGAATATATATGCACCAAATACTGAACTATAAATCTTTATAAAACAAATACCACCAGACTAAAAGGATTATACAGACACTAATACAATCATAGTGAGTGATCTCAACACACCACTTTCACAAAGAGATAGATCAGCTAAATGAAAAAATCAATAAAGAAATATCACAGCTGAACCACACCCTTGGACATACAGACTTAAGTATCTACAGAGTGTTTATCCACCTAAAACAGATTACACATTCTTTGTAGTCTGGTGGTACCCCACCATAAAGCTACTGCTGGGCTGCTGGGATAAATTAACATGGATCTAGACTGTCTCCATACATTATCCACCAGTGACAGCAGAGAAAAACATAGGAATGGACATTTTTTTCTCTCTCTTTTCTTTGTTTTGCTTTGTTTTCTTTTCTTTTTTATCTCCTTCATTGTTTGATCTTGATTTTATATGAGTGTGAATGTGGTTTATAGCCTCTTTGCGGTTGTTGTTTTGTTTTTCCTTTTATTTCTTCCTTCTCTCTTTTCCTCCTGTCTTCGGCACCACTTCCCAAAGATTGTGTAATCCTACTTTGTCCTCCAGCCTTGCTTCTAATCTCTTCCTCTTCTTCCATTTCCTTTTTTTAAATTTTACTTTAAAGAGGGTAAAATTAAACAGAACAAAACAGAACAAGATAGATCATAAGATAACAATGTAAGAGACACAGATTTCAAAGCAGGACAACCAGAGATCTTCACTGTCTATCATATTGTCTCTTGCTTTCTTCCAAATAGTTGTCCATATCTTCACACACAGTGAATTCATACAAAACAACATAGTATAAAACTGATCCAAACTGGATGATAAAGGCATTTTAGGTCTTAAAGACCAGATAATAAGGAAGTCAATAATGGATGTCATAGTGTCTCTCATTGTCTTCAAAATAGCTGTCCATACCTTCACGTGTGTTGAAATTAAACAAAACAAAACAGACTAAAATCACTCTGAACAAAGAATAATAGTATTTCTAGATTTCACATCATGATGCTACAGAATCAGCACTGGGTATTTTAGTGTCTCTTTTTATTCAGAGTAGCTGTTCATTTCATTGTGCATTATATAAGCGATTCTCATACACTGTTTAGAAGTTCTATGCATGCATGAGTCTCTACATGTATACCTATCCTTTCTATATTATAGGGAAAAACAAAACAAACAAATTCTTAGAAAAACACAAAACAAAAAAAACATATAAAAGCACAATATAAGGTGATCTACAATGGTTACTATGATGTCTCTTGTTATCTTCAATAGAATTGTCCATATCATCAGGCATAGCAAAATTGAACATAGCGGTACATAAAAATATTAATAAAAACAAAACATTGGAGACATTATAAGACTTCAAAAGCAGGTAGTAGTCAAACCAGAATGGGTATCCTAGTGAATCTTGTCATCTTCAGAGTAGTTGCCTATACTCTCAGACTTGATACTATCAAGCATACCAGATTCGAATAAAATCAATCAAGACAAAACAGCGATCTAACAAAGTAGATTCAGATAAGATCAGTCAAAATAAGACAGTGTAAGTTACACAAGGCTTCAGATTAAGTTAATAGAAAATTGAGGATGGTTACCATAGTATATCCTGCTATTTTTAGAATAGTTGTCTGTGCCCTCAAATTTATTATATTCTGTTGGAACAGAATATAATAAAACTAAACAGAGCTGTGAGAATAATGTGGATTTTTAAACCCTTATACACTATTAACATTGTCCTCTGCCTTCCTTTTTTAGACAATTCCTCCCCTTTCACTTTCACAGGGTGCTTTGTACATTTTGGGTCCCACTAACTCCTTTAGTTTTTAGATTAGGGAGACAACCTGCTATTTACCTAAGTGGTTTCTGAACCCTTTTCACCCCTGAGCTTGATCATGAGCTTTATTCCTTTACCTACAAAAACCTCAAGGTTTTCCTTTCTTATAGCTGAGTAGTTCTCCACTGCACAAAAGTGTCATGTCTTTCCAACCTATCTACAGCTGCTAGACAAGCTGCCCCTATTTCTCTCTGGTTCCCTGTCACATACAGCATTGTTTTCTCATGTTTGACTTTCAGTCCATAAACCCTCTTTCAGGTTAATAATATTTCCAATACAGAGCATCTCAATGGACCCTATCTCCTGATCTACTCTGCCTGTGTTTCTTTTTGTTAGTGTATCAAGACCATCTATGTTAGAGATTATAGCCAATCTTCTCTACCTCATTTCTGCTATGTTATTTTTCTTCCACTGGTTGTCTACTTTTCTCCTTCATTCTACTGTCTGCCCCGTTCATTGAGGCCTCTCTGCCACTGTTCTTGAAATCGTGGGTTTTTTTTTTCTCTCTCTCTCTAGAATGTCCTTCAGTACTTTTTGTAGGGTTGGATTGCTGGTCATGAACTCACCCAATTCCTCTTTGTCATGGAGCATCTTGTTTCTCCATTAATTTTGAGAAACAGTTTTGCAGGATACAATCTGGGTTGGAGGTTATTTTCTTTCAGGGCTTGGAATACATCACTCCAAGCTCTTCTTGATTTGATGGTTTGTGTTGAGAAGTCTGTCATGATTTTGATGGGTTTCCCTTTATAGGTGATCTGTTTCTTTTCTCTTACAGCTTTTAATATTCTGTTCTTGTAATGAATTTCTGGCATCTTGATTATTATATGTCTAGGTGTAGCTCTGTTTTGATTGTAGCTGGCTGGAGTTCTGTATGCCTTATACATCTGAATATCATTTCCCTTTCCTATGCTTGGGAAGTTTTCCTTAATTATTTCTGTAAATAGACTTTGTATTTTATTTGTGCTTACCCCTGCTTCTTCACTCACATGTTTTATTCTTAAGTTATAGATCCTCTTGTCATCTTCTAGCCTTTGTATTGTTACTGCCTGTTTCCTTGTTATTTTTAAGATATCTTTCCTTTCATGATCACACATTGCAAGCCTATCTTCAAGTTTTGATAATCTATCTTTAGTTTCTTCCAAGCAATTTTCCCAGCTTTCAATGGAGTTTTTAATTTCCTGGCAATCTCTTTGAATCTGTTTCATGTATTCTAGGGTTTTTTAATATTCTTCATCAAAGGTTTCCTTCCTTTTTCTGTGTTCCTCCATTCTTCCATCTATGTCTTCTTGAGAGGTGCTTAGCATTTCTTTTATTAGCCTTCTTCTATCTTGCTTTACTTGTTTTAGTATTTCAGTTTTGAGTTCCTCTATAATGTCAGGAAGATATTCCTTTATGTCAGCTGATGCTGTGTCCGACATTGCATGTTTGCTGCCCTTGATCTCTTCTGTATTTACCTCTCCTGGACCCATATTCCCTGGGTTGGTGGCTGGAGACTTTTCTTGTTTCTTTCTTTTCTCATGTTTCTGGTTTCTTCCATACAGGTGTATGGTGGAGGTCCCAGGCCCTTCCCGTATTGGTTATGGTTATTCTGAAGTGTGCTAGCTAGGGATTACTGCCCTTTCCAGTTTGCTGATGATCACTGAGGTCCAAGCAGGGGTGGTGTAGGCTGGCCCCTCCCTTCTGAGCCAGTCAACCAGTGGGGGCCTTCATCATGTTAGTGTGTGCCGCACAGATGAAATTAGTTTGGGACAATTTCTGGGGTAATTTTATCCCTGGATATTGGGTCCCAACCAGGGGTGTGACCCAGCCCAAGAAGATCCCACCAATCTGCTCTGGGCCAGGAGCAGCCAACTGAAGCCACTGAGGTTCCTGGTTCAGGCCCATCCTGCCTGATTCCAATATGTCATCCAGCTGGTCACCCCCTTCCCGTGGGAGGACCAAATTCTGAGCACTCACAGTGGGTTAACGCAGATCTCCATGCAGGCTCCATTCTCCATTCTCCTTTGCAACACATCCTCCCAATGAGGGCCTCCAGCTTGCCAACCCTCAACTTCAGCATGACCACAAGTTGTTTGACTCCAAAGTGCCCAGCACAGTGTGGGACTGGCTCCAGTGAGAGTGTGTCTGGCTCCAGTCTTCCATCCAAGTTTTTCTTCTCTTTTTCTTTTTCTTTTTTTTTTCTTTTTCTTTTTCTTTTTCCTTAGTTTCTTCCTGGGTCATGAAAATCCCTCTCCTTTTGTCCAGTCTTCTCCATGGTGGTAAATTTTAGACTCTGATCTACTTATTGATCTGCCATCTTCTCCGGAACCCCTTTCATTTCTTTATCTTTCCCCTAACCCCTTTCAATTTTATTTTTTTATTTTAAAGATAATAAAATACAACAAAACAAGACAGAAAAAGCCAATCAAGACAATACAGCAAAATTGATACAGAACTTCAGAGCAAGATACTGGGAAAACAATAATAGCTACCATAGTGTATCTTGTATCTTCATAATAGTTGTCCATTCCACCAGGTAGAGCAAAATCAAACCAAAAATGAAACACTATAAAACCAATCAAAACAGAATCCCTAGGCCCTTTTAAATTCTCTTCCCTGAGAATAAATTTGGCATATTGAGGGCTTATTTACTGCATATAATTTTCTGGTTTGTTTTACATTTTGATATATAACCACAAATCTAGTTCATACAGCTAAATGTGGCAAATTAATGGTTACCTCAGTTTGTCATTTTCTAAACCATGTTTGATAGGCTGGTGTTGCTAACTGTACCATTTTAGCCAAAGTGACATATAGTTCTAACCAGCTGTTCTTCCTGGTATACTAAGACTGAGGTTGCCTCGAGATCATAGAAAATACTGTTGTCCAGTGCCAAAGAACCATAGGGTGGGACAAGCAGGCAGCAATTTCTCATTCTTTGTCCAACGAAGTGAAGAGGTAGGATCTTACAACAGACTGAAAACAGCTACACCTGAAACACACTTTGGAGAAGTAGTTATTTCCTAAGGGTTCTAAATACAAACAATAAAGCAACTCACCATAGAAAATTTACAAGCATCAACCCAAGAATTAAACTGTATCAAGTTCCAACCACCTGTGTTAATTTCAAAGAAGAGAATCCATTGCCATTGGCCCAGCAGCCAGTTCTCAAGGGATGTACCACAGTGTTGTTAATAATCCAAGATATTAACACCACAATGACACTAGATAAAGAGAAAACTAATTAATAACAAGAACTATGCCACTATGGCAGTAGAAAAAAATCAACAATAGAGTCAAATAAAAACAATACTGACATACCATTAAAAAAAACAATAATGTACCATTCTTAACTAGAAATGGGATCTATATAGTACAACCACTAAGACAATCCAAACATTGAAAAAGAGTTAATATATATTAAATGCAGTATCTATACCTCCACTAACAGTAGAAAAGAATTCAACATAATAATACATAATAATAGAGTTAACTAAATATCTGAAGATTAATACAGCTTAACAGTTATTCTAGTAAACATAGAAGGGATGAGGTATGGGAGTATAAAAGAAAAAACTTTGAAAAATAAAAATGAGGAGGAAAACAAAGTCAGATAAAGTAACCTATCACAGAGTAAATACAAATTAATAGACTGAAACTAAAAAACAGAACCAACAAGGAAAAAAGCAAAATAAAAGAAAAAAAGTCTCAAGGAACCAATGTAAAAAGGAGAAATGAATCCAAAAATGCTTTTGTGGTTTTCAGTGAACATTTTCTTTCCAGGATCTGCAGTCTTGGAATCCAGCTGATATGGGAGAGGGATAATAAGTCACCACTAAGACCTCTTTTGTTTCCCCACTCAAGATTTTGCATGTGAGTGCTAGATCCTGTCTGCCTTTTCCACTGGGCATAGTTGGTCAGGTGTCTTCCTTGCAGCTGTAGTCCTACTAGCAACTCCCATCTTCCGTATCCCTCTCCAAACTGCAAGTCGTGGTTTTCTCTGCCTATGGTCTGTGGGTTTATGAGGTACTTCCCTGCTCCGGAGGGCACTTTGTCCATACATTAAAAGCTGTGGCAATTGTTCAACTGAGTCACATCCTTATTCTATTGGTATATGAAGAAAGCAGACAGACCACTGAATTCTGTGATGTAGAGGATGGAGGCAGTTCAAGCAGTCCATTGAACTTAAGGTCTGCACTTTCAGACCCATCACAATCACAGCAGACTTTGCAACACAAATCCTCAAATCAAGGAGAGCTTGGAAAGAAACATTTTAATCCCTGAAGGAAAACCTCCAACCCTGGTTGATGTATCCTTCAATGCTATCATTCAAAATCAATGGAGAAATAAAATACTTCCATGAAAAATTAATGACTACCAAACCAGGTTTACAAAGTGTTCGGAAGGACATTTGACAAAGAAGTAATGAAGACCACAATTCCAAAAGCACCCCTAGAAAAAAGCTACCAGCTACCAGGCAAGGCAAGCAATTAAACAGAGGGGAAACAAGGAACCAACAGCAGGAAAATTATATTACAAAGATAAACAAATACATCAGTTATAGTTATAACTACGTTAAGTTTGATGCACTGTGTCCATTTGGCAAGTTTAGAAGTTTAACTAAGTGTCTCAACAGGGACCTAGGGCGCTTACTTATTAAACATCCTTAGCCTGTGCAAGAGGAGGTCATGGGGGTGGAGTGAGTGCTGCACTCGCCCTGAGGAGGGAGGAAGGTGGTAGCCTGCTTATGATATAAGGGAAGAAAAGAGGCTTGTTTTGCCTCCCTTTTTGCTCTTATTGCTTTTGCTGTCTTTGGCCACCTTGAAGTATTTACCCTGTGCCATGTCATCTTGCCTTGGATCCAGCTGATTACGGACTGAAACCTCCACAAACTGTGAGCTAAATAAACCTTTCCTTCCTTAATCATGGGGATCAGGTATTTTGTCTCATCAATGAGAGAAAAGCAACCACGACAAACCATCAATGTAAATGGTCTCAATTCACTACACACGCACACACACAAAAAAAAATCTGGCAGAATGAACCAGGAAATAAGATCAAACAATATGCCACATATAAGACACTTGTTTAATACAAAAAGTAATTCATAGACTGAAAGTGAAAGAATATAAAACAATACTCCATGAGACAGGAATCTGGAAAAAAGCAGAGTTAGCTATTCTATTTGCACACAAAGTGAACTTCA
Source organism: Dolichotis patagonum (assembly GCA_004027295.1). NCBI lineage: Eukaryota > Metazoa > Chordata > Mammalia > Rodentia > Caviidae > Dolichotis > Dolichotis patagonum. Next base: position 10,463 of record PVJX010007197.1, on the reverse strand, counting down.
AGCCAAGATTCATCAAAAGAGACAAAGAAGCTCACTGTATACACATTAAAGGAAAAGAGAAAGAGATAGAAATCATTAATATATATGCACCAAGTACTGGTGCACCCAACTATATAAAACAAATATTAATGGACATGAAAGATCAAGCACTAACACAACTGTAATGGGGGACCTTGATACCACACTATCACCAATAGAAAGATCAACCGGACAAAAAAATCAACAAGGAAATATCAGAACTGAATCAAATTCACAAACAAATGGATTTAGTAGATGTCTACAGAGTGTTCCACGATACAACATCAGATTACATATTCTTCTGAACTGCACATGGGACTTTTAAAGACATAGATGTAGACAAAGACTTCATGAACAAAACCCAGTTGCACAGGAATTGGGCACACAAAAGAATTGACACAAAGAATTAACAACTGGTATCTCATCTTATTAAAAAGCTTTGCACAGCAAGAGAAACCACCAACAGAGTGAAGAGACAATCCACAGAAAGGGAGTAATTTTTTTACCAGCTGTTCCTCAAACAAAGGACTAACATCTAGAATATAAAGCACTCAAAAGAATCATACTCCTAAATTTAAAGACCCATTCCAAAAATAGACATCTGAAATGAACAGACACTTATCAGATAAAGAAATACAAATGGCAAGTAAAAAAAAAATAGTCAACATCACTAGTCATTTGAGAGATGCTAGTTAAAACAACTATGAGATTCCATCTCACCACAGAAAGAATGCCTACCATCAAGAAATCAACCAATAGGGGCCTGGGGATTTAGTTCAGCAGCATAAGCACCTGCTTTGCAAGCACCCAGTCATGAGTTCGATCTCCAGTACAGATTAAAAAAAGAAAAGAAAAGAAAAGAAAAATAAATCAACCAATAACAAGTACAAGAGAGGCTGTGAGGGAAAAGGAAACCTTCTTCACCTGTGGGAGTGTAGACTGGTGCAACCACTGTGGAAATCATTGTGGAGAGTCCTCCAAAAGTTAAAACTAGAGGTTCCAATCGACCCAGCCATTCCCCTTCTTGGTATTTTCCCAAAAGAATTAAAAACATTATACCACAAAGATATATCTACATCCATGTTTATAGCAGCACAATTTATCATAGCTAAATCTTGGAAACAGCCCAAATACTCATCAACCATTAAATGGATGAAGATATGTTTTTTTCTACAATAGCATACTACTCAGCCATAAACTTGAGACATTTCTAGGTAAATGGATACACCTTGAGACCATACTCATAAGTGAAATAAATTGAACACACAGGTGTAAATAGTACATTATTTCTCTGGTGTGAGAAACCAAAAGTGCAAATAAGAACCAGAGTATACGCTAGATTCTTAGAAACAGGTAGAAAATGCTCAATGTGGAAGTGGAACCAAGGAGAGGGAAAGAAAAAGGAAAGAAGAAAAAATTAAAAAATAAGAGAAGGAAAAATAGAATTAATATTTTTGTTAATAAGGAGGGGAAGTGGGGTCAAAGAGAGGGGGGAAATGGCAAAAAAAAAGAGGAATCAAGATGTATCACATATCGGTACAGAGTCCTTATGATGAATGTGATTAATATGTATATCTAAAATGTATTAATAAAATAAACTAACAACAACAACAACAAAACTTCTAAGAAGGTTTATGTCTAGACTAAACATTACTTGTTACTGATCCAAGGTTTAAATTTAACTGGGAATCCTTTATTTTTTGCTTGCTAAATATTATCTCAACCTTTTTTTCTTTTCTTTCATTATTTTTAGATAAGTTCTCATTCAGTTGCCCAAATAGGTCTCAAACTTAAAATCTTTCCACCTCAGCCTTTTAGAGTGCTGAAATTACAAGCATATACCTTTTCCAGCTATGTGAGTTGTTTTTTTAATTTTTTGGTGGTTTTTTTCAAAGCACAAAATTTGATGAAGTCCTATTTAGGTACTTTTTCTTTTGTGGCTTGTGTCTTCAATGTTTGAGCTACAAAAGCTTTCCCTTAGGGTGGGGGATTTAGCTCAGCAGCACAAGCACCTGCCTGGCAAGGTAGTTTGATCTCTGGTACCTGCCCTCCCAAAAAAAGAGAGACTCACTTCAGACTGGGGATTTAGCTCAGCAATGTAAGCACCTGCCTGGTGAGTGCAAGGTTGTGAGTTTGATCACCAGTACCAAAAAAAAAAAAAAAAAAAAAAAAAGTTCTCCCTTATCCAAGATCAAAATGACTTACTCAAATTTTCTTGTAAGAGTTTTTAGAGTTTAGTGCTTAGCATTTTGTGTAAGATAGACAAAGGACTCCTTTCTTATTTTCATACATATATAGCTCTTCCTATTCCAGAATGTCTTAGATACTTTTCTCTCATTGCTGAAAGAAAATACCCAACACCCAAAGTTAAAAGAGGAAGGTTTATTTAGCTCACAGTCTGTGGAGATTTCAGTCCGTAATTGGCTGGATCCAAGGCAGGGTGGCACATAGTAGAGGGGCAAGAGTTCTTGCCAGTGGAAGACAGCAAAAGCAACAAGAGAAAAGGGGGGAGTCAGGCCTCTTTCTGTCCATTATCCTGTGCAGACTGCTGGGATAAGGGTGGTGCCAATCCAATCAGTGGACTGATCCAGCAATCACACACTCTTGTCCTAGCATCGAGCCAGGAATCAATCACAAACTCTAGATTTAGATACCTCCAGAAAAGCTCCATATAAAAGGGCATGAGGCTTGGGGGAGGGGAACATTTAAACACAAAACATAACACAAAACCATTTGAAAAAATATTTTCTTCCCCATTTTATTGTCTTGGTATCATTTTAAAAGTCAGTCGACCAAGCTATGTGTGATGTCAAATAATCTTAGAACTTTCAGAGACGTAGGCAGGAAGATGGCAAGTTTGAACCTAGCCTGGGCAAATTAGGAATTTAGCAAGATCATTTCTCAAAATAAAACATAAAAATGGGCAGTACTTTGGATTAAAACCAAGACATTTGCACTGCACAAGCACTGCCAAAAATTCGACTTACTCAAAAGTTGAGAGCTTATTTCAAGTTTTCCAGTTCTACTCATGTTAATCTCTCAGGATGGGGAGGATTTAAGAGGGATGGAGGACGAAGCAGAGAAATAAATGAAGTGAAATATAACAGAAACAAGTCCTGAGGACAAAGGATGATCAGCCCAGGAGAGAAAGAATGAAGGAGAAAGCAAAGGAATGTCAACTCGAGCCAGAAAGACTAGAAACAATGCCTACTCACTTGAAAATATCAAAAACTCAAGAGAGGGAATTTAGCAAAATGAGAACAAAAATGAACAAAACAAAACAAACAATATAAGTAAAAACCTAAAAAACAAACAAAAAACTCAACAACAAAAACAAAGCAAAACAAACAAAAAAACAACCAGTCAGAAAAAGGAAAATGAAACAAACAACAACAAAAAGGAAATTCCTCTGGTGTCCACAGTTCTGTGACAGTGTCCGAATGAGTGCCCAGATCTGTGCTGGGTGACCTCACCGGGTCTGCGGCATGATTCCTGCTGGGTGCGAGGCTGATCTTGGCTTCCAGGCATGGGAACAGAGCCAGTCTTCGGCCAGCAGCTTTCTGTATGTCCCTCAGTGGCCCACCTGCGTCTCCTTACCCTGTTGGTCTGTGTCACTGTCCCAGTTGCAGAGACACACTTAGAGACCACCTGAGACTGATCCAGGCCCCTGTGCAGCTTCCTATCCCGTGTACAGCCTCCTCTGCTCCACTTCTGCTCATATGTCAGTTCTTTCATGCCGCTTGTGCCAGGTAGGGGCATTGTCAGCAGTCTCACTGCTCGTGCCACGGAGGACACAGCCCAAGGCTTCTTGGTCCCATTTTAATCTCTTGTGCAGTGGGGCAGTGCTGACCTCCCACTCATCGTTCTGCCTCTCTCAAGCCTCTGGCCTTGGGGCAGGAGGGATCCTGCTACTCCATTCACTACCTTCACTGCCCAGTGACAGTCCCTAACCTTATTATACCTAGAGGACAGTTAGCCACTTTGTAGTAATTTTGAAAATCAAGAAGTGTGAAGCCCTCAAATTTATTCTTCCTTTTTCAAGATGGTTTTGAGTTTTGAATTAATAGGATCACCTTCATATGATTTGGGGAATTTGTTTATTAATTTCTGCTAAAATATCAGTTGGAATTTTAAAAGGGATTGCACTTGACCTATAGATTAACTTGGAGGTATTGTTATTTTAATGTTGTCTTTTAATCTATGATCATGCAAAGTCTTTCCTTTAAGTTAGATTTTCTTTTTTAAATGTTTTTCGTTTTAGTCTTCAGAGTCCACATCTTATACTCATACTTCTTTTTTTGCCAACGCATTTCCTAGTGCCTTAATGAAGAAAGTATACTTTTGAATTGCCAAGGTGATAAAAGCATGAGGCTAGCAGAGTACACAAAACAGATCCATTCAAACGTTCTATCCCCCTAGACTTTCAGACATTTTCCCTTACAGTGCTCCTGTTGAGGAGTGTTAACTTAAAATCACAATAGTGTCCTGTGGGAATTGCTAGAAATACAGACCTCAGACATTGTCCAGAGCTACTGAATCAGAATCTCAAACTGATTCATATGCAATTAACCATTGAGATGCAATTCTAAGCAGTAGAAGAGGAAAGCAGTAGGGCAGCATTTCAACCTCACTGACCATAAAACACTGAATCCAAGCTTCAATAGGCCAAATTAAGAAGTGGCTAATGTTTCTTCCTAGTGCTTAAATCAACATACTAAATTTTAAAACTTGAGTAAATCTATTTCAACAATTTTGCATGTTAAAATTATTTTTCATAAGACTAGTTTTTGTTTCCTTAGAATCTACTCCCAGGTGTGCTCCCCATTCTGAGCAATCTGTGCTGTGTTAGAATCTACTTCCCATTGAGCCCAAGCCCAAGATGCACAGTCTAAGTTCCTTAACGAGAACTGCCATGATTTGTTAGATATTTTCCCCATGGTGCAGTTATTGAAAAGCTTTATTAGCCCTAAACTTACCTAACTTAGGTCATCTTTGTTAGATCCCCCATCTGAGAGACAGCACAATCATCATGACAGCGGTTCAAAACTGTGCCATGATGGTGCACACCTCCTTCTTCCCAGAAGCCCCTATGGCTTCTCCCTCCCAAAACTCTGCCAAAGCTCAGGAGTGTAAAGGTTTACCCAATCCCCTGCACTCTCACAAAATAAATCAGCTCACACCAGTCTCCAGAGCCCTCCCCCATCAGAGCCTGTATCAGGCAGAACCTGCCCTTTGTCTGCAGGGAGCCACCACAGCCTTCCTTGTGTGACTCCCTCTGTGCCCTCCCTGCTTATTAAACTCTTTTCTTACCTACCTGCCTCCTCTTTTCAATATTCTGCTCTGCTCTAGATTGAGTACAAATCAGTCAATTAATCTTTCTATTATAAGCAGCGAAATTAGATAGAAATTAGTATACAGGCAGTGAGGGACTGAACTCAAGGAAATCAGCACAAAAAAATGAAGAGATCAGAATTACCACCAAAGGCACAACCAAAGAAAGCAGGCTTCAAGATAAAGACACAATGGCAAGCCTGCAAGCTTCCCTAAGGAACAAACAGTAATTTAGAATTATACTGCAGTTAGCACTACTTGGTCCAACAAGTTCTGATAGGAATCGGGCACCCAGATGGGTGAGTGATCAGGGTGTCTGGACACATCCCTTCCCAAAATGCCTTTGCTCTTTCCACGTACTCTTTTTTTTTTTTAATTTTAAAGGGGGTAAAATTTAACACAACAAAACAAAACAAAACAGGACATAAGAAAGCATAAATCTCAAAGCTAGACAACCAGAAATCTTCACTATATTATCTCTTGTTTTTTTTTTTTTTCCAAATGGCTGTCCTTATCTTTGTATACAGAGAGTTCATGCAAAACAACATAGCCGTGGCCCTGAAGCAAGGCCAGCAGATCGCTGTAGCTGCTGGTTTCAAACAGGAGCCTACAGAGAATTCTTTCTGTGGTCTGTTGGCCATTTCAGAACTTTGGAAATGGAATGGTCAATTCATCAGAAAGAAATAGCAGGTGAGTATGGCAGATTTTGGGGGGCCTGCAGGGGAGAGACCCTGGCGCCTCAGGACCTGCACAGTGCGGTTAACTTGGGGTACTAGGAGAACAGGGAACTCTTCCCGTCTCTGGGGGGCGGCTGTGATCCTGCCGACACGTGGGCTGAGAATCAGACATCTCACGTCGTCCTGTCCCCAGTCCCGTGTCCCCCCCTCCCCCCTGCCTAGCAAGTGGGAGCCAGTGAACTACACATCTTGTGAAAAGATTGGCTATGTTATTTAGTATGAGCTCTCCATATGCAAAGATAAGGACAACCATTTGAAAGAAAACAAGAGACAATATGACAGATAGTGAAGATCTCTGGTTGTCTAGCTTTGAAGTTTATGCTTTCTTATGTCCCATTCTGTTGTGTTTTGTTGTGTTTGATTTTACTCCCTTTTAAAATAAAAAATAAAAAAAAATCATAGCCAATCTTTCACAAGATGCGTAGTTCACTGGCTCCCACTTGCTAAGAGGGGGTATGGGGTGGGGGACAGGACGACATGAGACGTTTGATTCTCAGCCCGCTCACCGACAGGCTCACAGCCGCTCACCAGAGAGGGGAGGAGCTCCTTGTTCTCCTGGCACCCCAGGTTGCCGCATGGTGCAGGTCCCGAGGCGCCAGGGTCTCTCCCCTGCAGGCCCCCTAAAATCCGCCACACTTACAGCCGCTATTTCTTTCTGATGAATTGACCATTCCATTTCCAAAGTTCTGAAATGGTCAACAGACCACAGAAAGAATTCTCTTTAGGCTCCTGTTTGAGACCAGCAGCTACAGCGATCTGCTGGCCTTGATTCAGGGCCAGTTCCATGTACTCTTGATATAAGACCTCCAAGAATGATCCAGCACCATGAAGAATGATATAAGAGAAATAAGTGTAACTCCCACTCTGCTAGATATTCCATATGCTGAGTTCATGTTTCCAAAAACTGAAGAATCAATTCTGACCAACAGAAGTTAATTACTGAGAGAGAGACAGTTTCTGAGAGAGACAGGAGGAGACCCAGAAAGTGAGTTGCCAACAAGTCTGCTTCTCAAAGGAAGTTTTATAGAGCAGAATCATCATGTGGGGACTGTCTTGGTTACTTTTTCTCATTGCTGAGACAAAATACCTGACACCCAAAGTGAAAGAAGGAAAGGTTTATTTAGCTCACTATTTGTAGAGGTTTCAGTTCATAATCAGCTGGCTGCAAGGCAGGGTGGCGTGGCACCAGGGCAGCACTTCAAAGCAGCAGCCAGAACCAAAAGGCAGCCAGAGTGAAAGAGGGGAAACAAGCATCTTCTCCTCCCTTATATCGTACACAGCCACACACACACACACACACACACACACACACACACACACAGAGCCCATGGCAGGAATAGCACTCACAAAATCTCCTTGCCCTCCTTTGCTCAGGATGAGGATATTTACAAAGGTAGAACCCTGGCTCCCTGGTGAATCTCTCAGTTAAACTTCTAATCTTAAGTATAGCCACTTAAGCAATGTTGAGCCAATGGAAAACAAGTCACAGAGCAAGTGTACATGGAAAGAGCAAGGACTTTTTGGAAGAGATGGGTCAGAAGATTCTGGTCTCCCACTTGGGTGACCGATGTCTATTTACAATATTAATTATGGTGTATTATTTATCCCTCAGGGAGATATGTAGGCATCGTCATTCACCTTTATCTTGAGGCCTGGCCTTCAACAAATGTGTCTCCAGCCACAGATGTAATGTTTTCTTATCTTCTACATTGACTCCAACAGCCTACCCCTGCCTATATTTGTAACTTAGCTGTCTATAATACTCTTGCTATGTAACTTGTTCCCCAATTGAATCATTATTAGCTAAGGGACTATAATTGTAATTGGCCCACACTGTACCCATGTTATGGTTTTGTTGAATAAATTACCCCTCGGAAAGACCTTCACAGCCACTTTGTTTGAGACCCTTCCTGGAAATCCAAGTGCTATTCTTCTTCCTTTTATCGCCAGTAAAACCATCTTACCTTCTTTCTGTGTTTCATGGCTTCATTTCTCAATGATGTGAGATCACAAACAGCACATCTGACATCTACCAAGTCTAGAAATACGTTTCTCTTATATCACTTCTTCAAGACTGAGACTGCCAAGAATAACAAACATGTTCTCAACATCTGCAGGGATATTCAATTGCCAGCTTTAACAAGAGCCTGTACTAGACCACCTGCTGCAGCACCTGGAAGTCTCCTGCAGTTGCATTAGCAGAGCGTATACAGATCAACTTCCTCATCCTGAGATCATTACCCCATGAAGGGAACTGAGCAGGAATACTCATCTCATGGGAACTGGATTGCCCCATTGTTGTGCTTTGGCTCAAGAGTGTACCCCAATGCCTTCATGGGCTCTTAGGCAAGTCTTTTGAAAGGTGATGGAACCGTGGGGGCAGCATAGTTGACTTGCTGTTAAGAAATGGACTCTGATCAGAAGAGGTAGATCACTGGGAGCAGGGGTGACCTATCTCCCTTCCCAGTTCCTCCCTTCTGTCTCTCTGTTCCTGGCCACCAGGATGAGTATTTTTTTTTCTCCTACTGTGCTCCTGTGGCATGCTTTCCTACTTGGTTGATACCTTGTGTTAATTTGAGAAGTTGAGAAGTTTAACTAAGAGACTCAGCAAGGGAACCAAGATTCTTACCTTGTAAACATCCTCAGCCTCTGCAAAAGGAAGTAAAGGAGATTTTGTGAGTGCTACACTGGCCCTTGAGAGAGGGAGGCCTGTGTACAATAAAAGGGAGGAAAGGAGGCTTGCTGCTTCCTCTTTTTGCTTTGGCTGCTTTTGCTGGCTGCTGCCTTGAAGTGTTGCCCTGGTGCTGTGCCACCCTGCCTTGGAGCCAACTGATTAAGGACTGGAACTTCCACAAATAGTGAGCTAGATAAACCTTTCCTTCTTTAATTTTGTGTGGTGGGTGTTTTGTCTCAGCAACAAGAGACAAGTAACCAAGACACCTACCAACTGTGGGCTGTAGCCATTGGCCCAAATAAATCTCTCCTCCTTTAAGCTGGTGTGGGTTTGGGTGTGGGTTTCATGTCTCAGTGGAAGGAAATAACTAAGAAACCCTTCAAATGGTAAGAGACATCACTGAATTGATGGTCAACCAGAACCTAGCCAAAAACAAAGCTGGCCTCCTTCCTTTGTTAATGGGCTAGATTGTTCTTCCCTGTCAGAGCTGTGTCCCTTTATTCTTCTGAAGATGAAGTATTTTCCCATTTTCTCCTCCTTATAAATTAAAATTTATGCCTGTCAGTTCATGTCCTTTGCCTCAACTTGAATTTCTTTATCACTGAGACAGAAGTTCCCACTTACAAGTATCAAAAGCACTAACGACTATTTCCACTGGATACACCTAGTCAAACACAGACAAGAGGCAAGGTTCTCAGTGACAATATGTTTACTACGATAGAGAATTTATGCCAAACTAAAATGTATAATAGGCTGGTCACTCCCAACCGCACTGGAGAAAAAGGGAAGGAAAGATGAGTTTGAAGGTTCTAATTCCTAGTTCATGCTTCATATGAATAGCAAAGAATTTACATATCTGTGCAAAACAAAACCATTGTCTCCGATAACCACAGGTCTGAGATTGCTGAAAAGCAAACTCAGTCTAATCCTATGAAGCAGCTGGATTACAACACAGGTTGACTTTCAAAACTTGCAGTACTTCAAGTAGACTTGAAAGAAATGAGATATTGAAGACTGGGGTGGGACATACAGGCAAATTCTGCCATCACACACCTAGACTCTGCTGAGTGTTCCTCATCTGTTGAAACAGCCCTTCCAGTATGTCTAAGGAGGTTAACTCTACCTTGCCTCAAAAACCCCAATGGGTTCACTGAAGTAGTTGCCTCCAAAGACACTAATAATTCACTTTAGAACCCCTCTTATCAATCACTGTTGCTTCTAGACTAATAACTAGCCTTGAGTCCCAGCAGGTCTTCATGGGTGAGGTACAATCTATAACCCCTCAGGAGGTGTGCTATGCTGCAAATGACCTGCCAAAATTTTTCCGATTCAAATAAACAGGAATGTGAAGGCTGAGGATGTGGCTCAGTGGTAGAGTTTCTTTTTTTTTTTTTTTGTACCGGGGATTGAACTCATGACCTTGCACTTGCCAGGCAGGCACTTAAGCCACTGAGCTAAATCCCTGGCCCTGTGGTAGAGTTTCTTTTTTTTTTTTTTTTTTTTGTATAATTTTATTTAAAGAGGAAAAAACAAAACAAAATAAAACAGAATAAAGGGTAGCAACCATACAGTATTCCAAGGAAAAAAGGAAAAGTACAACAATAAAACCTAAGAAATTATTACTTGACTAATTACATACTGACTTCTTGGAAATAGTTGTTCAAATTACAAAGTTAAAACATGTAAAGTAGACATTCAAACAG
>PVJX010007196.1:0-72546 GCA_004027295.1 Dolichotis patagonum | reverse complement strand
ACCAAAGGGGATCCATGTGACATGGATGAGGAGAAACTCAAAAACAAAACAACAGAATTATATAAGGTGATTAAAAAGGAAATAACAACAACAAAACAGATCAATAAGATACTGAGCAAGCAGAAACATGATATAACTAAACAGATAATGGACTTAAAAAGCAAAAGGAGGGAAAGAAAGTGCTCTAAAGGATATAACTACATGTATGTTTAAATGTGTAGGACTGATAACCATATTACTAAGTTTTTTTGGATCATTGAACAGAACTGTTTGCAGCCTCACTGTTTGAATGTACACTTTGTAAGCCTTAATTTTGTAACATGAACAGCTATTTCTAAGAAGACAATATATAATTTATCAACTAGTGATTTCTTACTGTTTTTTTGAAATTCTGTATTATTTCTACCCTTTTTTCTGTTTTGCTTTTTTTCTTTTTAAATAAAATTTTTAAAAAAGAATAGTATAGAAAGTACAGAAGAGATGCAAAGGGTGAACTATATCAGAAACACCATGGAACTTTATTGCCTTCTCCAAGTTTTTCATCCTCTAGCAACCTCCATGAATTAAGCTATCCAGAAGATCTCTAAACCCTCTCTTTGATGTTTTCTGTGGAGACTTCACTGTAGAGACATAATTGAAGTAGCAACACCTATGTCAAAATGTGGCTGGATAAAAATCTAATGTTAATAGGTTGGGTTGGAAACCCAAGAAAATCTGTTCGTATTCTTTTTGGCCTTTCTGTAAAGCATTTTTTCATCATAGGTATGTAGCAGAGTTTCTTCTGAAATAGGATTTTATCTACTAGCAAGCAGGATAAATCAGAGAATTTTTGTAGCCACTCCAAAGTGGTGATGAGGAGATTAAGATTTTTAATTCTAATAGTTTCTATGACCTGTTTTGGGGAAGAGCTTACAGGTTAAGAACCATAAAATCACAGCAATATATCATTTTCTATCTGTCTATTTATCTATCTATTATCTATCTATCTATCTATCTATCAATCATCTTTCTTATCAAAGAATCCCAAATCAGAGAATTCACTTGGTTTATCTTTCTCTACTTCAAGTCTTTTCTCTCATACCTACCTTTGCTTCTTAAAATATTTGACCTTATATCCTGGAATTTTTTCATTTAGCCTTTTTTGAATTTAGTGAGTTTCCCCCAATGGTTTTGTTGGTTCTACCTACAATACCTCTAGGCAGAGGTTCTAGATGTTTTTTGATTTTTGTGGATTTTGTAAAATCACCTTGAAACCTCAAGTGAGAACAAGAAGTGTTCTGTTAGTTGGACCCCCAAAAGGCTTTATACTCAGCCTTCCTTTATGAGGGGAGATCAAACTCTTACCTTTGAATACCAATGAAATACTGATAGAATACAAATTGCAAAGCTGAATGTAAAATAAATACCACACACTAGATCTTCACACAAGATAGAGGGATATTCTGGTTCTCCTTCCCTTCCACTGAAAAATTCCTAAAGTCAGTCAAAGGTCTTATAGGTTTCAGATTGCATTCCAATCAGAAAAAAATTAAAATATTTATAAATGAAAATTGGAAACATAGTCACTCTTGAGTATTAGCTTCAAGACATTTTGCTAATTAGCTTTTGTCATCCTCTTAGCTTAGCTTAGGTCATTGTATGCAAGGAAATCTATGCACATCACTTGTTTCTCTGGAATTTTTTGTTGCTGGCAAAAGTTGTTTGCACCAAAACAGAATACTCAAAAATTATCTCTTCATCAAAGATGACACTTGTCACAGTATGATTGCCCCAACAAGGTAGAATTAATACAAATGCTGTCATATTACCATGTCTGCAATGTATTCCATTAGTGTCAGGGAGCATTGGGTTAAACATACTCTTCTAGCATATCATGTCTCTATTGTTCTTTCATTCTGGGCTGCTGCACCGAAAAGAAGGAAAAGGTCACCCAGCTGTAATCTAATGACATTTACAGATTGAAAGCTATTCTTTTAAATAATAATAATAATAATAATAATAATAATTGTTAACCAGTGCAAACACTCAGAATGTTTAGATTAAACATTTTACAGCTCAGCTCTTGACAGTGCACAATGTCCAAGCAGCAAATGTGACTTGACGGTTGAATCCTGCTACTGTAATCTCTGATGTGCTCACATGGATCTTCCAGAAGGAAGCTGTTACGGAAACCAGGTTGGGATATAAAAGTTATTTTTCTTCTCTCTCAGCTCAGTTGTACAGAGTTAATACCTTGGGATAATTTTTCTACCTTTAGGGAGATTCTCTAACTCTGATCAGGAAGTGGAGCTTGAGATTGAGACTGTGGGGAGAGAATAGGAAGTGCTCAGACCACGACAGTCTTGTCCATCAGGAGTTGATTTATGCGCGTCTGCTGGGGGTGGAGAAGGAAACTGTTGAATGTTAGTACAACTGCTCCTGAAATCAAATGAAATCAGATTTTTTTCTGATTGTAATATTGCTTTATTCTGGAATCCTGCAGGGTTTTTGTGGCATTGGGCTTTGTTTGAAAATTCAAAGAATTCTCTAGTAGCAAGTTTGGCTGTTCTGAAAAATAATCAATTAAAAACTCAAGTGCTTTAGACACTATGAAAGCAAGTCACAAATGTCCCTAGTTTGTGTCTGCAGCAAAGAGAGTTTGAATATGACTTTAGAATAGAGGACAGCTGTCACCTAATGGGTGAATTGTTTCCACAAAGAAACTATAAGCATTGGAAAATGCCAAGGTCTGTCATTGTGTTAACAGGTTAAACTGAAGTGTTATAAATATTTTATTGTATTATTAGTTTGCCTTTATTGCTTTTCAAGGACTGTAGAGATGGACAAAGAAGGGTGTCAGCTTTTAGCTAGGTACTGTAGTCCTATAAGTTATATAAGGGTTGCCATCTCTTGGTCCCAGTAACTCTCTGGAGAGATTTCCTCCTATGTGTAATATGTTTTGGTATTTTTCACATGTTGGATCATCCTTATCTAACTGTCTCATTTGCCATTCCATCCGTTTTATCAATATATAAAAATAACATTACCTACAGCGCAGTCATATTTCTGTAGTCTGCTGTGGATATGAATGGTCGGAAGCATCCTTTCTGATATATATCCTCAGGAAACAAGAATGGAATGGATCAGATTTGCCTGGAAGTGGAAAGAGATTGGGAGAGGAGCATTCTAATCAAGCTTTGCTCCTACTATTGAAGGTAAGAATACTCCAAAAGCCTGGAAAGACTACGGTGCTTGCTTCCATAGGAAATACGACTCTGAAGCCCCAGAACGCAGTGCCTTACCACTTACTGTACAAGGCCACTCTGCTTTCCATCAAGGTAGACAAGGATGTCAACAGCAAAATAATAGCTGACATTTATGGAAGACTTAGCATATACCATGCATGCAAAGTGCCATCCCGTTTAATCCTCAGGAAATCATTTCTATAGCCAAGCAACTGTGGCACAGAGAAGTTTAGACACATGTCCCAACTTACAGAACTGGAAACAGTCAAGTGGGAATTTGAATCCAAGTTGTCTACCCCAAGCTCATTATTCTTCCAATATTATCCAGTGTACACTGAATGTCATCATCAATGCAGAACACAGCTGTATGAAAAAGAAGACTCCAAACTGACCTAATATTGCGGAAACACATGCTACTGTAACAAATGGCAGTGCTTAAGAAAAAAAAATGATAAGGGCCTTGTTAGGTAGAAAATATTGTCATTGTTGATGGTGGTGGTGATAAAGTGAGTATGTATGTTTAAAGAGAAGGACATGCTCATTTATGTCAGATTTGTTTTCCAGTGAAGTCTTAGCTTTTTCTTCACAATGAGTTCTTAAGTAACAGATGACAATTGGCATTTCAATCAGTTTTATACTCCCTGGAAGAATATCTCCTTCACTTAGTTTTTGTATACTTCTTTACATATATCCTCATAATTAATAAGTATTTCCCTCTTCCCTAGAGCCAGTTATTTTATTGGTTTGTTTTATTTCTGTTGAGTTTCTCCCTGTCCTTTAATATTTTTCTTTTAAAATGCTTATTTTCTTCTTTATCTTTGAGCTAACCCTTGGTGGTGGTTGCTTTTGACAGCATTTTATTCACTATGAGAAGATAGTGACTTGTCAAGCTCTGCTAAATACTTACACTCAAATTTCAGGTCAAGTGGATTTTGGATACTATGTTGAGTATCTCAGCCATTAAATTATCAGGGTTACCATGCCCAATAACCTGATTAAGATAAATTAACTGAAAGTAGAAGTAGATAAGAAAAGTTCAGATGTGGAGCGCTTTGAGAAGAAAAACTGAAGTCTATGAGTGGGGACAATATGTTGGGGTGAAAATCACAAAAATGGGCTGGGAGACTCAGCAAGATACTCACTGAGGAGATGAACAGGATGGTGATAAGTTCCTATTGGGAGAGAATCCTATCATGATAATATACACTCAAGTTCAAGTTCTTGGACTTAGTTTGATGTTACAGGGCCTGTAATTGTCAGTGACATTTGACTTGGAAGGCATGCTACTGTTGGAGAGGTAAGACTGACTATATAACTTATTGGGCTTGATGCAAAATTAAAAAGCAAAACCCCTGGTTTAAAAAATTATTAAAAATTTCAAGACAACAGAGAATTAAATAAAGCTGGGGGCCCATGAGTCTCTACAGGATGAGTTTATGAGGACAGCTTTGTGGGTGATTTCTGGGGCAGACAAGGTCTGCCTCTGCTGAAGACCTGCCTATTTCACAATTGATAATTGGGTTTTGCCTGAGGGCTGACAAAGTAGAAGACATGTGATGATGATAGAAACTCAGTTGGAGAACTTGAGGATAAATATGAACGCTATAGTAAACTGTCAGGACACACATAAAAATCTGTAATGAAGTTATATGAGCAGTTTATAATAATCTTGCCAGCAGTAGAAGCCATCATCTCTGTGTCTGTATTTAAAGGTAACTCCACATTGAAAGGTATCTCTGGTGAGGCCACTGTCTATAAATTCAGAGGTAGAAAGAAAGGAAAAATAACAAAATAATTTTGGGACATTAGATGAAAAAGATAGGAACTGCTTGAGAAATGGGCCAGAAAGGGCATGCATGTGTTGATATCATGTGATGAAAATTGAAAAAGAGAGGCATGAAAAAAAAGAACTGTGAAAAATGCAGATGGATAATTCAATGGAAATTTATTATGGGTTAAAGAATCAGAATAAACATTTAGCTGCAAATAATGTTTTTAGGAAGGAAAATGTTTGATCAGTTGAGTGCCTGGGAGTTGGTGAGAGAGGGTAGATGGACTAAAAGAACTCCAATTAAAGAGTCTGGAAATCCCTAAATTAGTAACTAATGAATATCAAATTTGCTTTTTATTTCCTCATTAATTTGTATTATGTGAAGAAAATTACATTGACAATAAATATTAAAGAACTGAACATTTTGTTAAAATGGAGAATTAAACTGTATTATTAAATAAATACACAGTAGTGGCTCTCCAATTAGTTACTGTTTAATGAAGTGCAGTGAGTTCCTGGGTAAAGGATACTACAAAATTGTACATTATTAACTTTCTCATTACATGTAAAGTGACCGCATACATGCTACACAGGGAAGTGTATACAAAGAAGCTACCATGTAGATTTATAAAGACAAGAAAGATGATTGTTTCCTGGGTTCTGTATGTGTCCTCTGGTATGTATATACCAGGTCTGAACAGTGCACCTGGGATGAGTTAGGGCCAATAAGGGTTCCAGAGAATTGGTTAGCAACTGTTATTCACACTGTAGATTTTCTACCTCAAGCCCAGTACCTGAATGAAATTGACAGGGATTTTGATATATGCACCAGAAAGACAGGTGGTCTGGTTAGTGTCACTGGGCTGCTGGTCACTTAAGAGGGCTCAAAAAGGTAACTTTCATAGACTGTTGGCATCTGGACTTTGAAATGCCCTCAAAGGAATCAGAAGTGTCCCTGAAGGGGTCTAAAATGTATCTTAGTTAATTTTCTTGTTATTGAAACAAAATACTTAGCACCCTAAGTTAAAGGAAAAAGGTCTATCTAACTCCTGGTCTGTAGAGGTCTCAATCCACAATCAGCTGGCTCCAAGGCCGGATGGATGGCAGACAGGCATCACAGAGGAGAAACAATTCATGGTACCCAGAAGGTAGCAAAGCAAGCAAGAGATGATCAGAGCTCTTTCTAATCCTTGTACTTTATCCAGGCTACTTAGGGCAGGTAGCACTCACACCCTTAATCCTAGTGCTCTTGAGCCTAGCATTGAATCATGAATCAGTCCTAGCATTACCCACTTTTGATCCAGTGACCTCAGAGAAAGCTCCACTTATAACCACATGAGACTTTGGGGGGACATCTAAACACAATCCATAACAGACTGGATTCCCAATAGTAAAACAGCAAGAGGATGAGGATGAGTCATGTGCAAAAAAACAGATGCAAGAGAGGGGTGAGGCAGAGCCTGTAGACACAAAGACAAATTTGCCTTTTAAAAGGTATGATTTTGGAAGCATTCTCCTTCTGTCTCTCCTTCTCTCTCTTCTTTTCCCTCTTCCTCTCCCTCTCTCTTCTACTCCCATTCCGTGTCCCTCTCCCACTCCCACTCCCTGGCCCTGTCCTTCTCCTTGTCCCTATCCCTCTGCCTCTCCTACCTCTCTGTGTTGGGGGTGGGGAGTATCTGTAGTATGAACTGTAGGGTTTCAGCAAGAACTTGTCTTCCCCAGAAATTTGATCAAAAGAGGAGAGAAAATTTGGCCTATTTGTTTCATTAAAAAGAAAGAAATTGAAGTATAAATTCAAATGTGGGTGGGATGCCAACTCAAGGTTTATCAGAGCAAGGAGTTAACAGCTCTCAGTAGCCAGGCTAAGGAATCAATAATCTGGACTTTTAAAAGGTGCAGTCATTTTATATCAACAGCTTCAAGATTTCAAGGCAATATAAATCCTTTCCTTTTGCTTCTGAGTAAAGTGGTTCCCTTTTGGTTAGCCTGAGATTGGGCTTCTTTTGCCTGAAGAAACATGGTTTCAGTGATAAATGGCTTCATTTTAGAGTCACTGGCAAGGCTCCGGAGAACAGCAGTTGAAACTGATGGAGATTTAATCCACAACAGGTGCTGGAGTGAACACGTTGACCACTCACAGGGCCTGATCCCCAGGGTTTGCCCTCACAGTGGGTCAGTATTTGGATATTCTCTGGGTATTAGAAAAACAGTCAAAATAAGAAATAGAATATACCCATGCTGCAATCTACACCTCAAACTAAAAAGAAGACTTAAAAATGGAGTTGGGAGGGAAATTGGAGAACAAAGTGTGAAAGATCCTGGAAAGGCAACTAAACCTACAGATGGGCAGTTCAACTTGGTTACTCTTCATGCCCTTTCTGCTCTGAGATTTCATGATTTCATAATGACCTGAAGAATAAGGAGACAAATATACAAAAACAGGAGAAAATAAATAAAACAAAAATCAAAATCTAAAAATAGCTGATCTATAGTTGGTACTGTTAACAAGCCAGGTACTGGGCTTTAAACACTTTTTTCTTTAATTCTTGGCACAATACCCTATGAGTGGATCTCCAGCAATGACACGTCCCTGAGGTAGATAGTACTTTTCTTCCTGTTCAGGAATTAGAAATGGTGGTAAACAAAAACCAGCCACTAGCCCAGTGATATTCTACAGAACAAAAAGCCTGAAACTGTCTCATTTTGGACTGTTCATTCCCTTTGTGACACTGTCCTGTCCCCTCCAAATATGGCCCAGAAAAGGAATTGAAGAGTCACTTAAGTTGAAAGAGGGCAAAATGATGAGGAAATGAGCATTTTTAATCCCTGAAAATTTTAGGAGACTACAGATATAATGTAAAGTAAGATCCCTGTTATGGATTAAAAGCTGGTGGTCAACTTAATGCCAGAGGAATTAAATCAGCATGGTACTGAGCGTAGATGTTCTTCTACCTGAGGAAAGTTGCCAGCATAAACAGAGGTTTGGAAAAGACAAGTGAGATGTTGTAGGTTTCTCTAGTGTTGCTGTTTGAGCTGTTGGTTCTCCTGGAGGAGCTCATCATGACTAGCTACCCCAGTGTGAGTTTAACCACTGTCATTGGAGTTGCTCGAGACCTTGTTGGTGAGAGTGGCTGTCATTCGCTTTGGGAGAGCTCTGGTCCTTACATCAAGCATTGCTTCCTGGCTCCAGAGGGGAAGATGTGTGTTGTTTAATCTCCAAGAGAAACTCGCCATGCTGGCTTTCTGGAATGTACTCAACTGTTCTTTTCATCAGAGGAGTTCGAGACCTCTGTGCCACTGAGGATGGCTATGGTGCCTTTCAGGACAGCCCTGGTTCTTATTATAAGCGTGACTTCTCAGCTTCAGTGTAGAACCCTCAACCTACCAGCATAGCTCTGTCACTCCTCTGGCATAGACTTTCTAGCTTCCACTACTGGCCTTTGGGCCTTCCCAGTACAGATCCATAAAAGAGACTGGTGTGAGTCTTCATGGGCTCTAGACCTCCAGTTGGACTTGTAGGAGGCATTGTCATGGGCTCTAGGTCTTCATCTGGACTCATGTAGGACATTGCTGTGGGATTCATTCAGGTCCTTGGCTGAATATTCTATGTCTTTATTGTTGTGGACAGATTTCCTGCACTTTCTTGTTTTAAACTCTGGGTGACCATTATAAAATAATATTATAAATTTTGTGTCCTGATTCTATTTGTTCTCCTCACAATCCCTGACTACAACAGTCCCACAATTGTTCAAAACAAACCCAGGGAAAATATTTATTTGGCTCAATATATGGTCTCCCACATAGTGAAAATAACTCGTTTTACTGAATTATACTCTTATTGAATTCTAAAGGGAAAATAATTGGATATAATTGTTTCCTCAACACTAGGGAAATGGCCACTGATGGAAGTGGGTACAGGCTCTTCATTGTACAGTAATTTCCATGTCACCCACATGGTTCCATCTTTAGAAAATCAAAATCAGTGCATAGTTCACATTGCCAGCAGCATGAAACATGTTTGAAGGATGTTAATCACTTTTTGTTTTTTGCTTTGTACTTCATTAAGTTGAATAAAAGAGTGGGAAAATTGCATGGCAAAGTGCTCAAAATAGAGAGGCCCTTAAGCGATATTAATTTTCATTCTCCATTGTTCCTCAGTCATTCTTCTGATCCAGGGATCTCCAAAGATTTTTGGATGGCAGTACCATCAATTAACAGAGGCGGGGGATGCACTGCATGAGTTCCTTTATATCATCGTATCCCTCTTGGGGACTCATTTATACAACCCATAGGATCTTTCTATCTTTCTTTCTTTCTCTCTTTTGTTTGTTCTTTCAATATATGTTTGTGATACATAATAATTACAGAAGGTTCTGGTTTCTGATTCCTTCACTAGGAACTAACCATAGTGGATAACAACATCCTGACTCAAGATGGTGCCCTTCCTAGGACCCGAACCATGGCTGATGACTAACCAATATGGGCATACAAAGGCCCAGCACCTTAAGCATTTTTTAACTCTGGAAAACTCTGATGGACTAGTCCAGCACTACAGCTCCCAGCAGCAAATGTACTGCAGGTCAACCTCTTACCATATTTAAATATTATTTCATCAGAAAATATTCACAAAGTAGAAATATAAATGAGGAAAGACTAATGTAAGGTGAAGTATTAATATTTTATTCTCATATCTCAATGAACTGTCTTCCGCAACATCTTCCCTTACCCTTACATACATACAGAAACAGAAACATACACACACATAAACACATAAAACAGACTATTTTTCTCCAGTAAGTGAAAAATTCTATATGAAGCATTATGGAAAATATAAACATGATCTTTCACTGTAGGTAGAAATAAAAAATACTTTTTATAAATGACCAATTCAAGGAACCACATAAGAAGGAATCAAAGCATGTGTCTAATAGTACTTAAGAGATGGAAACAAAGTACCTTAGGATGTTATATTGGCTGAGGAAATTCTGGAAAGTTTCCTGGAGGCAGTAAGGAAAAAGGGAATAGTAGTCTTTCAAAAGAAAAGAATTAGAATGAAGTAACAGTAGGCATGCTAAGAAGGAAGAAGGTAGCTGAAGAAGTTGTAAGGTAGCTTTGGAAATTAAAGAGCAGAGAAACTAGTAGTATGAACGTTTTTGTGGGAAAGAAACAGGAGTTAAGCCAGGATAAGTAAGTAAGGACATGCTGACAGGAACATTTTGAACGCGAGGTTAGATTATGTCTCCATTATGTTGGTTACAAGGAGCTAGAAGGCATTTATGAGGAAGTGAGTGGCAGTCTTCCAGTAAGACTAGTGTGACAGGAATGTACAAGAAGTGGACAGAAGTTGTACCCGGAATGCAGAGAATTTAGTATTAAAAGAAACTATATTAGAGAAAGATCAGTGAAGAACTAGTGGAAATGAGTGAGAATAGAAAGAATAATATGCATACAAAAGATGTCATAGAGGCAAAAAATCTGCATCATCTGAAAAAGAGGGCAGGAAAAGAGAGAGGATTGGGTTATAAACTTTATTAGGTCATAGGATTATAGTGTTATTACCAAATATGAGGACATTGTGAAGGGTTATGAAGAAAAAGATGACTAATACATACACAAAAATTCACTCATGGACACATACACATACATATACACATACACACCCAGCTTCCACTGAAAGTAAATAAATACATTTAAAATAAATACAGAGTGATTTAGTAGCTTGCTGAAGATGAGAAATTAAGATTTTTACTCTCTGGATTTTCTCTGACTAGACACTGCTGTCAGTCTCGTATTAGCATAAATGTCCCCCTTCCTGGCTCTTGTTCTTCAGCATTGCTACATTTCTAAGACCCCAGCTTAAGAGCTGAAGGAGGTTTTTCTCTTATACCTTAGGGAGTGCAAAGCTAATATTGTGAAGGGCAGGATCCTTGAGATTTGACAGGGCTAGGTATCCTCTCTGGTAAGCACTTCCTGCTGAGCCACTGTAAGATACACTAGAATTTTCACTAATAGGGAAGTTTATGGATGCTGCAAGTGTAAAACTATATAAGAACTTAACTTCTCTATAAATGTGGCTGAGTTATGCTATTATAGAGTCTGTGGATTAATCAAGCCTAGAGATCTAGAAAAAAACCAAACAGGGATACCCTGAGGATATACGAAAAAGGATACTCTGAGAATGAGGTGCCATCTGGCAGAAAAGTAATAGGCAAAAAATGGAGCAGGGCTATGGGTCAGATGATCTAGACACAAATCCTGGAACCTTAGTTAGATATTTGTGTTGCTTTAACCAATAGCTCATCTTCTGCATGCTTGTCTTTCTCATTGATAACAAAAGGTTTATACTGTCTACCCTATAAAGTTGTGAGAACTAGAAGTAAGAACACCTGGGGCACAGTAGGTGCTTGATAATTACAGCTGAGGGAGGGAGCAGCCAGGAAATGATGAAGGAACAATGTGAGGGAAACTCTGTGGAACTCTAGTGATCAGGATAGGAAAGTTAGAGGAAAAATCATGTTGTCCACAAAATTTAGGTTTGGACAAACATTGATTTTTATATAAAACATAATAAAAAACATCAATAAAGTACCTGGAGGAGTGGAAAAATATACCTAAAGATTGTCACAGCAGCACATACTAAAATTTGATTGGAAGTTTTGAGAACTCTGGCTACGGTAGATTGCTTTTAAATAATTTGTAGATTGTTAAATTATTTGTAAGAGGATAAAGCAATAAAAATGTTATGGTGCTTGTATTCAGGCACATTTGAAAATTTCTCTCAACTTTGTGAAGGAGGGCAGGATGCAGGCAGGGATGGCTAAACAGGCAAAGTACAACTGCCACATGTGTAGCCCTCCAACCACAGAAAGACAATGTAGCCACAGGCACCACAAGACTGGCAATAGAATCACATGGAATTGGACTGAAGAATCTAAGTTGGCTGTGAACCGTAAAGAACTTGGAGACAATGACTCACCACATCTTTTTTAATATGTTCAGAAAATATGGAACAAAATCACTCAGGCAGGGGAAAGTGGCCAGTTACCTGGAGAATCATAAAGTGAGGGATGATTCTTATTTAAAAAGTAGCCAATATTATTCCCCAAAAGCCAGGCATAAGCAAGTATAGGCAATTAAATTTTTCTGTGTCCTCTGGAGATTCCTGCAAACTCTTTGGCCAATTTATTCCTGTAATTTGCTGAAACCACTGCTAATATATTTCACTTATAATTGACCATATATATCATAGCTTTAATAGTGGACACTGATGGCTTAAAACACACATTCATGCAGGCATACAGACACCCATAAGGCTGCACACATATACATGCAGCCAATGCACACTCTAGATATGCTAGAAATATGCATTGGAAAAACAGGGAAAAACAGAGGAAACAGAATAATGAACCTTCTTCCTTTTTCTTGTATCATGTTTCTTCTTCCCCATTTGAGTGGATTCCTGTGCCTACCTTCATTTAGCTTAGAAGAGTAGCTGGATGAGGCAAGCAAATTTATAGGCACAGAGCTGGTGCTTGATTGTGGTGGCTTTATCCTGATGGCTGCTCACTCCAGTACAGAAATGAGACAGAGAGACAGAGACAGACAGACAGAATCATACCCAACTCTGACCAGCATGAGCCACAGTGCTGACTGTACTCCCAGGACACATCTTCATGTAGGCTGGCTCTCACACTGCTCTGATTGGGAGAAGAATGCCCAATCAGGGGCAAGAAACTCATGCTTTTCATCTTAGGTAATGCTGGCAAGGCCTGGCACCTTGACAGGAACCACAACCAATCTTATAATGTCTATCACTGTCACTTGGGATGAAGTATTTGGGACAAAAATATCTCCAATAAGATAAAAAATAGGGAGTATTGATAGTTAATAATAATGTTAATATTTTCACTTAGAATACTAACAAAATTCCTTATAATGACCTGTAATGCCCTACAATATCTGGCTCCATGACCTATGTACCTATGACCCTCACACAATATGCCCCATCTACATTGGCCTCCTGTTCTTTGAAAACTTTCAATACATTAATCCAGGTGTTTCCTCTTTGGTTGTTGTCATCTCTTAGGTGTCAACTATCTAGAGTCCCTTGACTCCTTTTTGTCTTTGCTCAGATGTCTTTGCTTTTACCTTCTGAGGTCTATACTGACCACCTCTTTTGCTGCAAGCTGCCTGGACCCAAATGGCACTTCTGGTCTCCTCATTAATTTGGCATGCATATTTTCCATAATTCTTATCATCAGCTAATATGCTGTGTACATTGATTTTTATTATCTTTGTTGTTTGTCTCCCTCAGTAGAATATAAATAAACTCCATTAGGGTATAGACCTTTATTTACTGATATATCATGGTACCTTGGTTGTCTTTGGTACATAGTAGACGCTCAGTAAATATTAGCTGGATAAATGAAAGTTCAAAGAGCACACCATTTATCTAAACATCATAACAATCTTTAGTGTTATTACTGATTTTATAGTTGAGGTGACTGAGACCCAAAGTGTTAACTTACTTACCCAAGATTATCTAATTAGCAGGTAATGGAACCAGAATTAAAGCCATACAATGTAATTCCAAAGCCCACATTGCAGTACATCTTTGGTTGCCCAGGTAGGAGTCAAAGTCTAAAAGGAAAACTTCTCTGTGAAAGAAAGGAGTATATTTTTCTGCTTGTTCCATAGCAGAATGATTTTAGATACTCATAGGTTCTGTTACTGCAAAGGGATTTTAATAATTCTTCAGAGTCTTGTAGCTAGGATGAAGATTGAATATGCTAATAACTGTAAATAGCAATTCCATTTACTAAGCATATTAGAGAGTCTCTAGATTCAACAGGTATTAAAATATGCTAATGTAGTTACTGAAGAAATTGTTGACCCAAAGGGTTTAATTTGGAGCAGCAAACTAATTATCTTAACCAAAAGTTACCTGCAGTTGCGCTTGTTGCTTTTTGATATGTTGATGACTTAAAATGTGAACCATCCATTTATTAATTTCTGCTTGTTAAACTTGAAAAATTTGTGCCACATTATTTTAATTGTATCAATTAAGATGAAAGTCACATGTATAGCATGGATATCATTGCATGTTTGTAATTAATCAGATGCCAAGAAAAAAGTCACTAAGATGTTAACATTATAAAGCATATCAACAAATAACAGAATGTTGTTGATTTTTAAGGGTCATACTGTAAAAACAACAAATATATTCACAAATATGGTCACATTATCTTTAAATGGAAGAAAATTAAAATTAAATCTTTTTTCCAGATGATGGTACATTTAACTTTCTATTTATTTTACTTTATACTCTGAGTTTTATTTTATTGCCCTAATAATGATATGGCACCAACACATGATTATATAATCCACTTAGTTAAACAAGATTTATATGCTTGAGTCTCACTCCTTTCATTCAACGTATTTGTAAGATTCACCAGTGTCATTATGTTCAGTGGTAGTTCATTCACTTTGATGTTAACACCTCATTGTATGAATATACCATCATCTCTTCATCATTTTATGGTTGATAGACATTTGGGTTGTTGTTATTATAGAACATTATATACTCCTATAAATAATTGTATACAGGCTATTGAGCAAACACTACTATGCATTTTTTATGTATGTATACTAAGAAGAGAAATTTCTGGGTAATGGCTACATATACTATTTGCTTTGGTTAATGCTACTTGTACCTCAAAAGCAGTTTCTAAGACAAAGATGTGAGTGGTAATGGTTCATTTAGACAGTGGTCCCATGAAGCACTGTGTGTAGAAATGGAAATAAGAAAATGAAAAATAACTCTTACATGGAGTATTATCATACAAGTTACCACACTGAGCAGCTGGTGCTTAATGGTACATGTCTATGTCTGAGTTATCCCAACTTAGGGGTGAAAAACTAATATATTTCTCTACCAAATCTTCACTTGTCATTGTTAAGGGGAGCCTTGAGTGGAAGTAGGAGGGAGGAAGTTAATTCTCTGGCATTCCTAACTTACCTTCAGGTTGGTTGTGCTTGAAGTCAATATAATCGCCTCAGGGAGAGAACAGAAATGCAATAGGCAGTTTTCAGCCTGTAGAGTTACTATTGAAAAATAAGAGTCAACAGCTTTGACCATAGTTATTTGAGCTGAGAAAAGAAAGAGAATTTCCGATGTGGCAAAAATGAAGGAAAAATTGAAGCCAAAGCAGTAATCAGAAGGTGATACCACTGTCTAAATGGGTTTGAGGTCAGACATGGGCTTGGAGACTAGGATCTGGGAACCAAAGACACAAGCTTGGACCAGATGATGCTGGAAGAGAATTTGTGCCAAACCTGTAACCTTGTAAGCAAAATAAATCTAAAATCTTTAGATCAGGGAAAATAAAACAAAATGATGTTAAAACAAGAAGCTTGCTATTTGTCTGAGAGAGCAGTAAGTTGTCCATGAGACATTAAAAACTTTCTTACCACATATGGGTATGAAACATGGAACATTACTTTCTCTCTGGTATAGGAGTATTAAGCCAAAAAATTAACGTGTCCTAGATAAAGGATATTCCTTGAAACTTCTAGAATAAATGAGTGTATAATCACTTTATCATTATTTATCAGATCTCTGGTGCAGGCAACCGAGACTCAATCTTACAGGAAATTCTGGAAGGAAGTACAGGGTAAAACTCAGAATTATCCCAACTGAGAGGTGAAGGGTTAGAGTATGTCCCTATTAAATTCTCATGATTAGTTGATTGAGGAAATATCACAGGTGATACTAGCTGTCCATATGTTTTTGTCTGTCCCATGTGTAAGTCAAGCAAGTTCTGGCATTGTGGTACCTACAGGAAATTCTCAAAGACTTGTGAGAGTTTTGTATTGGAACCAATAGGCTTGAGTAAGTTCTGAGAAGATATAGGCAGATATCAACAGTGTCTTCTATATTACCAAAGAGTTTGCATTCTTACCATCTGAGTAAGGTTTTCCAATATTTCATATTTTTTCAACAATCACTATTGCTTCTTTTTTTTAAGCTACTGAAGATATTCTAGTGAGAGTTAGTATATTATTGAGTTTTCATTCTGTGTTTCCTTGATGAGGACTAATGAGGTGCAGGACCTTTTCACATGAAAACTGGTCTTTGGATAGTCAGTTGTGAAATGACAGTCAAGTTATTTACTAGATGTTCTTTTTTGGTAGCTTTGTAGGTTTGATTTGATTTTTTGTTTTTAATTTTAAAGAGAGTAAAACAAAACAAAATAAAACAGAATAAAGTAACCCAAATCAAAGCAATGAAAGTGAGACAGGACTTCAAAACAAGATAATAGGAAATCAACAATGGCTGACATAGTATATCTTATCTTCAAAATAACTCCCTATACCATCATACATAATAAAAGCAAACAAAATAAAACAGAATAAGACCAAATAAAATAATGAAAACAGTACAAGACTTCAAAGCAAGATAATAGGAAATTAACAATGTCTACCTCAAAATGTTTCTTGCTATCTTCAAACTAGCTGTCCAGACCATCAGACATAAGCATGTAAAATTAACAAAACAATACAAGAACTAAGTTGCTGCTTTACTTCAGTTATTATATTTTTAGAAATTTCAGGTGTGTGACTTCTAATTTCTACTGTCTCTGTGTCTCCTGAACTTGTTTTGTGTGGGCTGGAGGTCTGAGATTGTATTCTGCTCCTTTGTCTTGACGTTTTCTTGTGTTCCTTAGAATCAGCCTAATTCTTTGTGTATGAATTATTTTCAGCCATGTCAACTGCAAAATACTTACCTACTCTGTTACTTATTCTTTCATACTCTTACTGATGTTTTTTGATGAAAAGAAATTCTAAAGTTTAATCTATGCAATTAGTCAATTGTTTTCTTTTTAGCTGGTCTTTTTCATATACTGCTTTGGGAATAATTGTTTACTAGAAAATCATGAAAAAATTTCCCTTTGACATTTAGATCTGCAGTCCACCTGAAAGTGATTTTTATGCAGGAGGGTTCAAAATATACTCTTCTCAATGTAGGTATCCAAGTGGTTCAACAACATTTATGATATTTTTCCTGTACTGCATTCTCTTACAGTGTAAGAGATTGTCATTGGCAATTATTTTCTTTAGCACATTACCAACATTTTCTAGTGTCTTTTTTATTTTGTACCAAGGATTGAACTCATGACCTCACACTTACCATGCAAGCGCTTGAGCCATGGATCTAAATCCTCAGCCCTTTATTGTCTTCCAGATTTCATTTTTCCTGTTGGAAAAGTCATTAATTAACCTTCTTGTTACATTTTTCAAGATAATATGACCTGTTTACTCTAGCTGTTTAAAATTTTTCTCTAGCTTTGCTTTTCAGCAATCTTACAATGACACAGCTATGTGTAGTTTTCTTTGTATTTACTCTATATTGATACTGCGGATCTAAATGGTGTTAAAGTCTGGAAATTTTTTTCTTTAGCTTCTAGTAAGTAATTAGAGAGTAAAAAATCATTTTGCTCCAATTAGAACTGATTTTTATGTTTTGTAAGTTCTGCTCTAGATCCACTTTGGCCATACTTGTAGGTCACAGTCTCAAGGTCAGTGAAAATCTGTGTTTTCTAGGTTCTGCATCTTGGCTAGCCTTGGTCTCTAATTTTTATCTTTTTAGTTCTGTGAAATTGCTGAACCTTTACTCATATTCTCTGTTCCTTCACAGTTACTTTTTCCTCATCTTTTCATTATCTCCACCAATGACACTAGTGAATCAGTGAATTGCTCAAGCAGAGCCATAGATTAAACTTTAGAATGTTGAATTTACCTTAGGCTTCCATTTACACCATGGTCTTAAATCTACTTTGATAGTATTCAAATATATTTTTTAAAAATTTACCCACCTTTTTCATTGGTTCTTGGTAAGAAAATTGACCTGCATTAAGTCAGTTCCTTATAGCCAGAAGCAGAAGTCTCAGTGGTATTTCTTTAAAAAAAAAACTTTAAGGATAGTATAACTCAATAAAACAATACAGAACAAAGCCAATCAAGACAATGCAGCAAAATTGGTTCAGAACTTCAGAGCAGGACATTGGGAAAACAATAATACCTACCATAATATATCTTATCTTCACAATAGTTGTCCATTCCATCAGGTATAGCAAAATCAAATCAAAAATAAAACACTATAAAACCAATCAAAACATAATATTGAATAAAGAAAAACAATTAATCAGAACAAAGCAAAACAGTGAAAACAATATTGGACTTCAAACACAAGATAGAAGGAAATCCCCCATATTCGCTATATTGCATACTGTCATCCTCCCAAGAGATGCTCAGAATGCCGGCCCCAGGCCTGCTTAATCAACCAAACAACACAAGCATTTAGTTGCCTTATATACCTTAGTTACTATCAACTCAGGATGTCCTCAGAACTACCTTGTTTCTAACGAGGTAGGGGGCAGATGGATGGTGTTTGATTCTAAGCCTGCGTACTGGAAGGCTCACAGGAGATGGTGGCTTTTCTCTCTCTGGAGTACATGCAGCTTGCACAGCTTACCAGAGAGGCTGGCTAGTTGATAACTTGGTTGTTCCCTCAGCAAGGTGGGTTCTCAGGAGATGCTGGCTTTTCTCTCCCTCGATTGCACAGCTTACCGGGAAGGCTGGCTAGTTGATTTCTTAGTTGGTCTCCCAAGTCCCAGCATGGCAGATTCTCGGAAGATGCTGGATTTTCTCCAGTATCAGTGGTGTTTCACAGCAAACTTTACTACCAGATATTGTTTTTTTGTTTGTTTGTTTGTTTGTTTGTTTGTTTTTTGGTACCAGGGATTGAACTCACGACCTCATGCTTGCCAGGCAGGCGCTTAAGCCACTAAGCTAAACCCCCGGCCCTACTACCAGATATTGTTAACCAGCATTGTCATGCAATTTCAATATAATAGCTGATGTTCCTAGTGCCAACCTTGGACATTCTGATCTTAATGTGCCTTCTGAATCATCAAAGGTTAAATTAAAATAAGAATGATTTTAGTGTGTCATACATTTATGAGTTTTAATTCATTTCACAGATAATGTGTAAGTAGTGCATGAAAACTCACCTTCAAAAGATTCCTGTCAGTCTTTCCATATTTGATTTATGTAGCACGATCTTGAAGAATTGGCCCTGCCATATGAGTATTTGAGTAGGTTGTAAAGCTGCTTCTTAAGTAACATGTTAGGAGGAAGGACATCACAGCAGGCTAGAGGCTTGATGTGAAGAAGCTCACTGAGATTCACAGCTACCCAGAAATGGGGGGCAAACAAAAATCAAACATAGGGAAGGCAACTTGAAGAAGTCCAACAGAATAACTCCAGTATCAAGGGTGTTTAGAAAAAGAATCAGGGCTGCCTTTCAGTTCTGGAACTGCTTACAGCCCAGACCCCACTCTGGGAAGAAATCTAACCCACTCCCTGTCCCCATCAAAGAAGCCAAGGCCAGTAGCAACTCCCCGTCTGCTGTGAATCACACTCAGACTAGCAATTGCCACTGAATAACTACTTGTCCTTTCTTCTAACTGGGAGAAGGAGCCCAGTAAGCAAGGTACTTGAAAGAGAGGGTCTCCTCAGATCAGAGCACTAAGGAAAGCATAAGACATAGAATTACTCAGAAGGTAGTGACCGCACTGTACAGAAATGAACAAAGACATGGTTGTGGGATAGTGAGTCACAAGAGGAAACAGTGACTGATGTGATAAAGGAGTAGATAAAAGACACTGGAGTGGTGCCAAAGTGGATGCTCTCCTGACAGACTCCCAAATGCTGCTGAGTTCTGTGCTCATGTAGTGTGCTGCCCGTTGCCTGCCCTGCTGTATGCCCTTTTGTATGAATGCTCTAGAGTTCACCACCTGTGCAGAATCACTCCCATTACCCAGCAAAAGCTGATGCACCTATATGGGCATCTTTCCACACACTACTGAATTCCAAACATTGGGGCCTCTTTTATTGATCCTCGAATGCTACTGAACTTGTGGGCCAGATACTCATTGTGAGGCACAGACAGAATGTGGCATGGGTGGAAAGCCATACAGAAGTGGTGTGATCAGAATTTATTGCACAGCACATTCAACAAGAGAAGCAAAAAAAGAGTAGACATAAGCTTCTTTGGGAATTATTGCAGAGAGAAGGGGGCAGAGATCAAGAAAGCCCCTCCAGAGGTTGGTGGAGACCTGGGCACTTGACCAATCCAGCTGTGCCTTTCTTCCCTCTGATACAATAGAAGATGCCCTTACATAATGCAAAAGAAAACACTTCAGGCTAGTCGTGCCCACAGGAACACATTTGAAATCCAGGGCACCTCTGTATATAGAAAAATGAGAAGCAGTCTATGAAGACAGATTGTCCAGATGCCCCGGCTCTTTCACTCTTTGGTAGGCAAGAGAATACATCACTTGAGGGGCACCAGCTCAAGCACCAGTTAATATACCCAAGCTACTTGTCACAACCATGCAGCACTAGCACTTAGCCCCTTACAAGGGCTACAAGACAAGGTTTCTTTATATTTGAACTAAAGGGTAAGAGTAACTACTTGAATTCTGACTGAAGTATTAATAGGACTGAGAATATTCTTTACTTTTGTGATTTGTAATGATAAGGACTGATCCTAGTACCTTGAGAATGCCTGAAAACCAAACCATAACCAAAGCTAAGATCACATATCAGGGTGACATATACTAATTAAAGAGGTACTCACCATAGTGACAGTGTCTTCTACCCTAAGTTATCTTTAATACTCATCACAGAAACAATAGAAACTTTAGGAAACAAGGTAGCAAGATGCTTCCAAAACCTCTCACCTCCCCAAAACCTCTCAATTCCCAAAAGGCTTGGCAACCCTCAAGGGTGCTAAAGTAGAAGTTTTAGGCAAAGAATTCAAAAACCAAAAAGCTGAAATGTTTGAAAAGAACAAAGAATAAATTAAGCAAATACAGAAAATTTTTGGGAGCTCAAAGAGAAAGTAAATAAAGAGATAAATGAGTTCAACAAGTTTAAAAAAGACAAACAAAAAGCTGATTGAATTTTTAAAAAACCCACAGGATTAGATATGAATGACCTAACTATAGATAATGAAAAGCAATTAAGAAGAAATCCTGCATATGAAAAATTCAACTGAAAGTATGAGCAGCAAGAACAACCAGCCTGAAGAAACACCATCAGGACCTGAAGACAACGTTGATGTAGTAGATCATGCACTTGTTGTAGGCAAGGCTTGCAAGGAAATATAATTAATATAGGACACATAAGCTATAGGATTATTTTATAATATTCATTCAAAAATTCAAATGCAGACTAGTGCAAGAGACCTACTCATACACTAGAAACCCAAAGAATCCAGCTAAAGGCTTGGATCCCACAGTAATGTCCTGGATGACTCCAGCTGAAGATCTACAGCCATGACAATGTCCTCCACAAATCCAGGTGGAAGCATAGAGCCCATGACAATGTCTCATGCAAGTCTGTATCAAGGATATACACTGGGAAGTCCCAAATGTCAGTGGTGGAAGCTAGAAAGTCTGCACCAGCAGGATGAAGGATCTGTGTCAGCAAGCTGAGAGATCTGCACTGGAGCCAGGAAGCAACATTCAAAGTAAGGATCAGAGTTCTCCTGAAGAGAACAGTAGCCATCTTCAGTGACAGGAAGGACCCGAGTTCCTGTGATGATAATAGCTGAGTTCATGTCAAGAAAACCAGTGTGATAAGCTTCTGCTGTTGAGCATACTATCTTCTCTTCCATTTTTCCTTTTATGTTGTTGGCAACAATCTTCAAGTGAGTCTTCCACACCCAGAACCATGCTGATTCATTTCACGTGGGTGTTATAGGTGGACCATTAGTTAATCTATCACATCCCTAATAGTTTTCTCTAAATCATATGGATATTCTTTGTTCTTCACCTGAAATACTCACATGACAAAGACAAACCAGTTGTCCACTAAATCTACTTTTCAGTGCTCTTGGGCTCATAGTTTGACTGCATTTCTCAGCCTTCCTTTAAGTAAAATGTCTAAATTCTCACTAGAAGAATATGTAAGGAATAGAAGGAACATATGACCTATAAATACCTTTATCACTATCCTCTGTTATCCTCTTTATCCATCTTCTTTATCCATTTGCTAGCTATATTTTGATGTGAGAACCACTGAAATTATAGCAGAATAATTTCCAAATCTAGGGAAAGAATCCAATACCCAGTAAATGAAGCATGTAGAACCCTAAGTAAGTATTCCAGAAAAGAATAGCTCCATGACAAAGACTAGCTCATAGTCAAAATCCCAGGAATTTAGCATAGCAAGAAAATATTAAAAGAAGTTAGAGAAAATATAACAAAATAATAACAGCAGATTTTGCAACACAAACATTAAAGGCCAGGAAAGCATGAAGCACAATTTTCCAAGCCCTAAAAGAAAACAATTGCCAGTCTGAATTATTACATCCTGAAAAATTATTCCTCAGACTTTACAGAGAAATTAAGAGCTTTCATGACAAAAAGAATCTTAAAACATTCATGACCACAGTTATGGATTAAAAACTGGTGGTCAACTTAACGCCAGCTGGATTACATCAGCATGGTGCTGAGCATGGATGTTCCACCTGAGGAAACTTGCCAGCATAAATAGAGACATGGAGAAGGAGAAACTAGGCATTGAGGTGCATTGAGGCATTGAGGCATTGAGGCATTGTGGGTTCTCCTAAGTGTTGCTGTTTGAGCGGTTGGTTCTCCTGGAGAAGCTCTGGTCCTCACATCAAGCATTTCTTCCTGGCTCTAGAGTGAAAGATGTGTGCTGCTTGGTCTCTGGGGTGAACTCATCATGCTGGCTTCCTGGCATGTACTAGATTGTGCTTATCATCAGAGGAGCTCAGGGCCTCCATATCGCTGAGGATGGCTGTGGTGCTTTTCAGGACAGCCTTGGTCTTTGTTTTGAGTGTGACTTCTTGGCTCCAGTGTAGAACTCTCAACCTATCAGTACAGCTCCTTCACCCTGCTGGCATAGACTTCCTAGATTCCACCACTGAACTTTGGGCCTTCCCAGCACGGATCCATAAAAGACACTGGCATGAGTCCTTCTTGTGGGCTCTAGACCTCCAGTAGGACTCATGGGAGGCATTGTCATGAGCCCTGGGTCTTCATCTGGACTCATATGGGATAGTGCTGTGGGATTCAGGCCCTTGGCTAAATATTCTATGTCTTTAGTGTTGTGGATAGATTTCCTGCATTTTCTTATGTTAACTATGAGTGACCATCATAAAAATAATATTATAAACTCCATGTCCTGATTCTAATTGTTCTTTGTACAACCCCTGACTATAAAAACCACCAAGCCAACATTAAGAAAGTACTCAAAGGAATCCTAAACAGAGGCAGTGAGACTAATATCACCACAGAAACAAAAGAATGAATGCATCTAACTTGGAGAGCAGTTAAACTGGAGGAAAAAAAATAAAAGAATCCACTTTGGAAAAATAATGCAATGATAGGATTCAGTAAGTAGTTTCTAATAATAGCACTTGAGATAAATAGACTTAACTCTCCAGTCAAAGAAACCAGCTGGCAAATTGGATCAAAAAATAAAATCCAAATATATGTTGTCAACAAGAGATATACTCTATCCATAATGAAAAATATTAACTCAAGGTGAAAGTATAAAAAATTATACTTGGTACAACTGGAGTCCAAAAGGAAGCAGGAGTGGCTATCTTATTTTCAAACAAGTGAACTTCAAGCCAAAATTGATCAGGACAGACAAAGAATGTCACTATATACTGGTAAAAGGAATAATTCAACAGGAAGAAATAACTATTGAAAATATATATGAACCAAACACCTGTGTACCCAAATTCATAAAACAAAAATTATTGGGCATAAAAGGACAGACAGGTACCAATATAACCCTAGAAGGAGACTTCAACACCCACTGTCACTAAAAAACTCAACAAAGAAAAATCAGTGTTGATCAAATGGACTTAACAATTATCTACAAAGTGTTTCATTCATGAAAAACAGAACATGAATTTTTCTCAGTAGTACACAGACTTTCTTTAAAACAGACCTTATTTTAAGCCAAAAAACCTACTTAAATAAATACAAAAAAATTGAAGTAATCTCTTGTGTACTATCAGATCATAGTGAAATTAAAGCAGAAATCAAAAACAAAATAAATCTTGGAAATTATGCAAACATAACTTAAATTCAACATTTTAAATAATCAGTGGATCACAAAAGACATCAAGGAAGAAATTGCATGGTTTCTAGTTTAAATAATAATGGAAGCACAACACACCAAAACCTAGGTGACCCAATAAAAGCAGTTCTAAGAAAGTTTATAGCAGTAAATGTTCACATTAAAATATAGAGCAATCCCACATAAATAATCTAATGATGCATTTTAAGGTCTTGAACAAACAACAGCAATACACATCCAAAAACTGTGGAGGAAAGAAATTAAAAAGATCAGAATAGAAATTAATAAAATTGAAAAGAAAGACCCACTGCAAAGTATCAATGAATCAAGAATTTGTTCTCTGAAAGTATA
The DNA here is from genome assembly GCA_004027295.1 of Dolichotis patagonum. Lineage (NCBI taxonomy): Eukaryota > Metazoa > Chordata > Mammalia > Rodentia > Caviidae > Dolichotis > Dolichotis patagonum. The sequence continues at coordinate 48,012 of PVJX010007196.1, read as the reverse complement.
AACAAAATTGACAAACCACTCACCAAATTTATGAAAAGAAGGAATGAAAAGACTCATATCAATGCAATAACAAATGAAAAAGGCAAAACCACAATGGACATTGATGAAGTCCAGACAATAAGAAAACTACTTTGACAATTTATATTCTAATGAATTGGAGAATATAGAATAGTGATGGTAAAACTTTTTAGAGACTAAGTGCCCAAACTGCAACCTAAATCCCACTTAGTTCTAGCAAAGTGCTAACACTCCAATTAAAACTGAACACTGAGGTTTTAGTTTAGGAAAAATAACTCATACATCGTTGCAGAGAGAGTTCTGTGTGCTTGTTGGGGCACATGTGTCATAGGTTCCCATCACAGATCTAGAAGAAATGGATACATTTCTACACATACATAAGTTACCAAAATTGAGCTGAGAAGATATAAAAACCCTGAGTAGACCCATAATTGACAATGAAACAGTGGCACTAATAAAATTCCCACTAACTAAAAAACCCAGGACCAGATGGATTTGCTGCTGAATTTTGCCAGAACTTCTGGCAAGAACTAATGTCAATACTCCTTAAATTTTTCCATGAAATTGAAAAGGAAAGAACACTAAAGAACTCATTCCTAGAAGAAAGAGATCCCCTGATACCCAAACTGGACAAAGACTCAACAAAATAGAAAACTACATGTCAATTTCCTTAATGAAGATACATGCAAAAATTCTCAACAATATATTTGCAAACAGAATGCAACCAATCATTTAAAAAGGTTGTACAGAAGCCAATTCATCCTTCCTGTGAGCCAGCAAAAGCCATGAGGGTTCCAGCAGAAGAAACAAGAAGCCAATTTACTCTTCCTGTGAGCCAACCAACATGTGGGCTGGGAGACAAGAACACTGCCACCCCCTCCAAAGCAGCCTGCCGATTTGGAGGAACATAGGTTGAGTTGTTAGCAACTGAGGTACAAAAACAACTTAATGCTTGTAGTGTTCATTTGACTTTGCAGGCCTAAAGCCTGATCATAGATTAAGAGGATAACAATATATAATACAGCCACTATGGGGGATTTCCTTCCATCTTGTTTTTGAAATTCAATATTGTTCTCCCTGTTTTATGTTGTCCCATTTTATTGTTTTGCTGTACGATTGGTTTTATTCTCTGCTGTTTTGTTTGATTTTACTATGTTTGATGTTGTGGGCAGCAATTTTGAAGATACCAAGAGACATTATGGTAGTTTTTGTTGATTTCCTATTATCTTGTTTTGAACTTCTGTATCACTTTCACTGTTTTGGTTTGATTGATTCTATTCAGTTTTCTTTTGTTTTGGTTTTATTCTCCTTAAAATAAAATTTTTAAAAATAAATTAAAAAATAAAAAGGTCATACATTATGCCAACTAGACTTTATTCCTACAAGAATGGGTAACACACATATATAAATAAATGTAATACATGACAAAAAACAGAAATAAGGATAAAAATCACATGATCATTTCAATAAATGTAAAAAAAGCCTCTGACAAATTCTAATATCCAGCGATGGTTAAAAACCCTGACTCTCTCTCTCTCTCTCTTTCTCTCTCTCTCTCTCTCTCTGTCTCTATCACTTCAAACTTATAAATATAATTTATAACAAATCCTATCATACTAAATGAAGAAAAACTGAATGCATTGCTTATAAAATGAGGAATAAGACTGTCCACTCTTATCACTCCTGTCCAAAACAGTACATGTAATTTTAGTCAGAATATTCAGGCCAAAGAAAAAAATAAAAGGGATCTAAATAAAAAAGAAGAAATCAAACTATCCTTATATGTAGACAACATAATCCTTTGCATAGAATAATCAAAATTCCACCAGAAGACTCCTAAAACATAATACATAAATTTAGCAAAGTGGCAGTACACAAAATCAACACACAAAAGTCATTAGTATTCCTATGTACCTATGATGAAACCACCTAGAAAGAAGTCATAAAAACAATTTTATTCATGGTAGACTAAAAAATATTAAATATCTAAGAATTAACTTGACCAAGGTTAAAAAAAACCTCAATAATGAAAATTATAGTACTTGCTATGGTTTGTGTTCAGATGCCCTCCTCCAGGCCTCACGCAATCATGGATGCAGCTGTGTCTGATGTTCATGATTGGTTTGTTGTCTGGCCTTGGGATAGGTAGTATGAGTGCTGCACCCACCCGGGGGCAGAGCTGGCATGTAATATAAGGGAGAAAAGAAGCCATATTTTCTCTCTTTTGCCTTGTTCACACTTGCTATTTGCTGCCACCATGATCAACTGCCTCTCAGCCATGCCACCCTGCCTTGGAGCCAGCTAAGTATGGACTGAACCTCTAAAAACTGTAAGATAAATAAATCTTTCCTTCCCTAACCTTGGGCATCAGATATTTTTGTCTCAGTAACAAAAGAAAAGTAACCAAGACAGAATTTGGTATCAGTGGAGTAGGATTGTTGCTGTGACTGTACCTGACCATGTGGTTCAAGGGCCTTTGGGAATGGTTTGTGGGAAGAATTTGGAAAAGTTTGAAGATGTCACCAGAATGCATAAAGCTGGACGATCTTAGGCTGTTCTGTAGGGGAGATTCTGGTCAGAGCTCAGAGCCAGAAGGCTGATAGAAAGCCTGCTGGTAAAGACCAGGGTTAGGAGGTTTCTGCTAGGAAGAAGGGCTGCATTGGTAGTTGGACTCCACATGGTGTGTATCATGGCTTGGCAGAAAGTTTGTCTGCATTTTGCTCATGTCCAGAGACTCTGCCTGAGACTGAGATTAAGAGTGGCAGATTGATTAATCTGGCAAAAGAAATTTCAAGGCAGTCCAAAGTTCAGGCAGTGGTATGGCTATTGTTGGGGGCTTTTAGCCAGATTTATGTTGTGAATCAAGAGCAAAGAGCACAGAAGGGTGATTTAAAATGTTGTGAGTTTAGCCAGAAAGCTGTGGACTATAAAGATAGAGCTGAGACCTCGATTGCTGAGACAGAACAGAGAAATAACAAAGATTGCCTGAAGGCATCCTAGGAAGCTGTGGGTCTCCACCCTTTGCTGCCTCAAAACTGCAAAACTGAAAGACTTGGCTTGGAGGAGAAAGCTGCAGAGCACAGTGTTCCAGCGTGGTGGCAGAGGCCACAGGCGGTTCCAAAATGGTGGCAACCACATGAGATTCCAGAATGGTGGTGGCATAGAGAAGCTGTTCCTCACAATCAGGTTCAGAGAGCTCAGTAATATAGGCACTCAACCCCTACAGCAAAAAGAGAGGAAAACTTGGCTACTGCTCCAGCTGGCAGCAGTCCTTGGCAGCATCCACATGGTGTTAGTTTTATGTGAATGGAAAATGCATGAGTTCTGAGGTTAAGGCAGCTTCCACTCTAATTTCAGAAGGCCTGTGAATCCAAGCAGTGTGCCCCTGAGAGGACAATGTGTGAAGCTGTGACATGAAGCGATGAAGTGGAGACCCCAGAAGTTTAGAAAAGCCAGGAACATGGATCATCCAAGAAAAGCCACAAGGACCGAGCAGAGTGGGCTTAAGAGAAAAGTTGTGAGGACTAAAACCCCTGGAAGTGCTGTGGGGGTGGAGTCACTCAAGCCTTTGGAGCTTGCCACCAAGTTACTTCAGATGCTGAGTGTGGAACTCCAGGACTTATGTTTGCTTTGCTGGATTTTGAACTTGCTTTGGTTCCAATGCTTTACATTCCCTTGTGTGTAACTTTTGGAATGGTAATGTTCATCTTGTGCCATTGAATGCTGGAAGTGTTTAACTCTGTTTTTATTTGTACAGGGGCTTGCAGCTAAGAGTTTGCTAAGAGTCAGAGACGACTTGAGACTTACACTTTTCAGCAATGATGGAACTGTTCAGACTTCAGCAACTCTTGGAGATGGACTCAATGTCTTTTGTATAAAGCAAGTATGTGAGTTGTTAGGGGGCCATGGGTGGAATTTTATGGTTTGTTTTCAAATGGGCCCCCCCACCTCATGCAATCATGGATGTACCTGAGTCTGGCATTCATGTTTGGTTTTTTGTCTGGTGCTGGCACTAGTGGTGTGAGTGCTGCACCCACTCAGAGGTAGAGCCAGCATACATTGTAAGGGCAGGAAGAAAATGTGTCTTTCCTCTTTTGCTCTGTTTGCTCATGTTGTTTGCAGTGCTCATGAATAGTTGCCCCACCATGCCACCTTATTGCTTGCAGCCAGCTGAATATGGGGATTGAAACCCTCAAAACTGTAAGAAATAAATCTTCCTTTGCTTCACTTTGGGCATCAGGTATTTTGTCTCAACAATGAAAGAAAAGTAACTAAGACATTACTCTAAAAAAAATAGATTGCAGAAGACAAGGGAAAATGAAGCCAGGTGTGATGGGATAGGCCTGTAAGCCCAGCACTTGACAGGCTGAGGCAGGAAGATAATAGAGTTTGAGACCAATGTGGGTTACAAAACCAGTTCAAGTCAAGCCTGCACTCTATATTGAGTCTATGTCTAAAGAAAAGAAAACACTGTTTCTAAATAGAATTAATATTGTCAAAATTACCATAATTCCCCAAGTGATGCATACATTTAATCCAATTCCAATCAAAACAAGAATAGAATTCTTCAAAGAACTAGAAAAAGTAGTCCCAACTTTTATATGGAACCAGACGAAACTAGGAATAGACAAAATAATCCTGAGTAAAAAAGAAGAAAGCAGGAGGCATCCCAATCCCTGATTTCAAGTTATACTACACATCCACAGTAATTAAAACAGCATGGCACTGGCATAAAGATAAACATATTTAAAACTGGAGTAGAGTTAGAAATGCAGGAACAATTTATGTACTTTCATCCATGTGTTTTTTGATAAAGGGAACAAAATATACACTAAAGAAAAGAAACAAATAGTGCTAAAGAAATTGTTTATCTACACTCAGACAAATGAATCCAGACCCATATTTCTTAGTATATAGTAAATTTAAATCCAATGTATCAGTGATCTAGATATAAAAACAGAAACACTGTTTCTGTACTAGAAGATAAAATAGGTAAAATCTTAAAGATAGGCATAACAACTTTCTGAACAAAACCCTAATTGCCAAGATCTAATACCAAAAACCAACAAATTGAATTGTATCCAATTAAAAAGTTTCTGTATAGTGAAGGAAATAACCGTCAGAATGAAGAGACAACCTAAAGAATGGGAAAATGTTTTTGCCACTCACTCCTTGAACAGAGGACTAATATCCAGAATATAGAAAGAACTCAGAAAATTTTGATCCCTCAAATAGAAGAACCAATAAAAAATGGGCAATTAAAATGAATAGACACTTTTATGGCTATACCACCCTGAATGCACATGATCTCGTGTGGAGTGAATGGACACTTCTCAAAAGAAATACAAATGGTTAGCAAGTACAAGAAAAAAGGTTCAGCATCTTTGGCTATTAGAGAAATACAAATAAAAACAACATAGATTCCATCTTACTCTGGTTAGAGTAGCCATCATCAAAGACTCAAAGAACAACAAACTCAAGTTGTAGGAAAAAGAGAACTCTTTAACATTGTTAATGGGAATGTAAAGTAGTGCAACCGCTATGGAAATCAGTATGGCAATTCCTCAAAAAAAAAAAAAAAAAAAAGCTAAAAATAGAAATTCCATTTGACTTAGTTATGCCACTTCTGGGTACCTCCTATAAGACTGGAAGTCATAATATTACAGTGTAGCCATGGTTATAGCATGCTCATGTTTATAGCAGCACCATTCACAATAGCTAAATTATGAAATTATGAAAATTATCAGTACATAAATGAAGAAAATGTGGTGTACATACACAGAAGAATTCAACTCAGCCATAAAAACATAAATTTGAGTCATTTTTAGGAAAATAAATCAGAGGTTAAATATTGCATGTTTCTCTTACATGAGAAGCCCAATGTAAATAATTTAAAGAGCAAAATAAAAGAATGACAATGGGAAACAGGTTAGTGTATTTTGTGGAGATGAGAAGGGGATCTGGGAAAGAAGGAAGGAGGCTGACTGTGGTGAGGAGTATAAAGTAATCATGATGTGACATGTATGTGTGCCAATTCCCCAACATGAATATAATTACTATGATTCTAAACACGTACTACTAATAAATAAAAATAAATTTAGAAAAGAAAATATCTTGGTCTTTTCTACATTCCAGAACTTCAGTATAGAAGAGGGATACTTTCCATATGACTCAGCTAGTACACATGGCAGGCTATTTAGTTTTCATATAAAAATATCATCTTTGCTAACAAGATGCTTGAAATCTAAAGTGTATGACTCACCTAGGCTTGAATTGTTTGCTTTTAGAGACATGCCAATCATTCCTTTCTAGCTGCATAATAGAATAACTTTGAGTTGAGAGGGAGAGACAGAGACAGAGACAGAGACAGAGACAGAGGGACTGGGGACTATTGCCATATCGAATCAGAACAACTTAGACTTTTTCAGTAGCACCCATAGTGTATCTAATGAGCAGCCAGATATTTATAGATGCACATATTTTTAGATCTCTACAAAACTGCATACCTAAATTATATTTGTTTTGCTCCTGGGAGAAATATCTTAATGCAGCTGTGATTTAATGTTAAACCACCACATTATATTGAAAGTGAATATAAATATGAGCAATAGTTCATTATATTGAAAAATATAAATATGAGCAATAGTTCATATTATCTGTAAAATCATTTTGGGCAAAATTTTCTATCACACGGTTCAATATTCCTTATTGAAAGGACAGCTTGAATTCACTAAGAGATACATATGGCTTCAGCTGCTACTCAGTGTACCAGTCAGATCGGTACAGCTTCTCTTCTGAGCAGAGGGTGTAGACATTGTTGTGCAAATTAAGAGCAACATTAATACTTGCTAATGATTCAACTCCCAGCACATCTAATGCATTTTGTGATTCAATCAATGAATAACATACACAATCATCCTGGAGAGAAACCTGGGAATCACCAATGCTTTCCACATTCTCAACCTCACAATCAAACAGGTGATATCTCTCACATTTTCATTCCTTTATCCATTTCCAGCTCTTGAGCTTGGGTTTGCAATTTCTCACCTGGATTCCTCAAAAAGGCTTCTGATTGCATTTTTTGTTCTACTCTTTGTAATCCATTTCCACTACTAATTTATTTTAAGCTATTTCCAAAATCAGCTTTTCCTTAAAAGCCAAAACCTGACTATGCCATTCCCTATGCCATGCCAATGCTCCTTTATTGTCTTTAGGGTAAGATGAAAGCTCTGTGGATTACATTTAAAGGTCTTTATAATCTTCTTCTTGCCTACTTCCTTAGATTCATGCCTACTTCACACCTTGCTTCTGCCTTATTCTAGAATGATCCACATTCTCAAACCCAGGCTTTTCCTTTAGGTCTTTCTGCTGGAAATATTCTTCCACTAACTCTTTTCCTGGAAAATTCAGTTGATCACCAATTATTCAACTCAGGAATCACTTCTTCCTGGAAATCTGTCCTCACTTTCCTAGAGTAGCCTATGGACTCCCTTTCCATGTTCCCAAAACACATGTGCTTGTCTTATTATATTGTAACTACATTGTCCATTCATCTATCCACTTTTATGCTAAAACTTCTACAAAACAGAAAATTGATGCCACTGTCTCACAAAATAAGCACAGTGCAGGTTCTCAAAGTGTTTCCATAAATGAAATTTGAATGTGATTTTTCCAAAAAAGTAAGGAGAGTTGTTTCTCAAGAATATTGCAATTTATTTTTCATTTTCTTTGTCAGAAGTTTAGAATGAGGATTTGTCTTAATTACCATATCTTGTCTTAAAGCAAAGTTTCTAATCACATATAATTTTATCCTCACCTTCCCATTTTCATCACTTGACCTCTGTTCATTAATCTTGGCATGACCCAAGTGGGGCCACCCTGTATTATTTGGATTCAGCATAGCATGGGATTTGCAATTAAACAGAACTTGAGTTTGTCTTATGGCCCTATATGTCTTTTAGCTGTCTGTTACTAGGTAAGAAACAGAGAACATCTCTAAACCTATTTACCTCATTTGCAAAGTCAGGATAATAATATCCATTTCACTCGGTCAAGAGGTGCATAATTAAATATGATAATATACAGCATATTCCTCAACTCAGTGATAAAATTTCAGCAAACATCAATTATTATTATATTTTTTAAAGGTACAAAATCATCATTTATTGGTTCAGCATGGAATTTATTTGTTTGTTTATTATTTTTAAAGAGAAAAAAGAAATAACAGAAAAAGCAAGAAACAAACAAACAAAACAACAATAAAAGCAAAATGACGACAACAACAAAGAACAACCATAGCTGTATAGGTTTTCAAAACGAGATGATAGGAATTTAACAATGATTGTTATATTGCATATTGTTGTCTTTAAAATAGTCTCTCAGGTTACCAGATACAGGAATAAAATAAAACAGTAAAATGGAATAAAAAATTGGATTTCAAAAACAAGACAGAAGGAAATATCCTGCAGTTGCTATAATGCATATTGTTATCCTCCAAATAAATGCTCAAACTTTCAGCTTTAGGCCTGCAGTCAATCAAACAGAACAAGCATTAAGTTATTAGTTTTACTCCAGTTGCTATTACTTCAGTCTGACTTCATCCAAATTAGGTCATTGTTGATGGGGGTTGGGGTGGGATAGTGTTGCTCTTCTTGTCTCCCATGTGTGCACCAGCTGGCTCATGGGAAGGCATGGTTTGGTTTCCTAATTCTCTTCCCATTCCCCATGGTGGCTGCTCCTGGCTCATGGGAAGGCATGGTTTGACTTCTTGATTTTCTTCTTGTCCCTGTGGTGGCTGCACTGGCTCACAGGAAGGTGTGGTTTGGCTTCTTGATTCTCTTCTCATTCCCCATGATGGCTGCCCCAGCTCATGTGACAGCATGGGTTGGCTTGTTCCAGTTATTATTATTGCTATCAATATTAGTAGTACATTATCTGGAAAGAAGTTACAATTGGCAGATATAGTCAACCTTACTACACTATTCTAAAGTTAACAGAATATCTGCCATATTAGCAATTTCTCATTACATAGTTATTTTTAGTCTTATAGGTTCTAGGAGACCTGAACCTGTCCTAATCTACCACCATTGTGTTTTTTAGTTTTCTTTTTCCTGTGTCATATTGTCACTTATCCTGCCTGAGTTTTGTAAGATTTCCAGAGTTTCTATGTGCTGACACTGTAACACATGATAATGATTATTAACACTGTTATTATCCTGGTACATTACATACAGGGCCCCGTACTTCCCTAGCTTCAAGACTATTTCTTTTCTTATTCTAAAATTGACACATTCTCTAGCCCTCTCTACTTAAATCCTGAATTAGTCAGTTTCCCATTGCTGAGACTCAATACCTAACACCTACAATTTAAAAGAGGAAAGGCTTAATTTAGCTTATATGTTCATATTCGACTGAACCTGAGACAGAAACATCAGAATGGAATGATGTGGCTAAACCCCTTACAGCCAGGGAACACAGAGAGCCAAGAGAGGAGTTGATACAAAAAACACACCTTCCAGATTACTATTCTAGGACCCTCCTTTCAAACCAGACTCTACCTCCGAGTAGGGTTCAAGTATGAACTCATCAATGAATTATCATCCATTGATGAGTTCAGTGACCCCATAATCCAATCTCCCTCCAAAATCCCTGCCTCTGAACACATGAGACGTGGAGGGTGATATTTTAGTTAGAAACCATCACAAAGTCTAAAAAAAAGAGTTGAGACCTAGAAGACATGAATCATAGCATTCTTGGCAGGAAAATACAATGAGTTGAGTGCTAATGGATGAATGGTGATATTAAATGGGAAACAGGAAAACTTTAATGAGAAGATGACCAAAAGTGGCACTAGAAAAGATAAGAGAATCAGGGAGACTTAATTTGGGATTACACACATCTGGAATCTGAACAAACATACTGTAAAAGCAGTAAGAATGAATCAAAGAAAGAAAAAGACTGGGAGTTGATTCGTCTCTTCCATGGCCCTCATTGCCTCTAAAATGTTTCAACCTTCAAAGCATTCTAAGATTGGTTGGCATAAAGAGACATCTCATTGTTTTTCTGAACTCAAAATTTCATTAACCAAGAACAAATTTTTTTATTTTACAGATGAAATGTTTAATATGCAGAACTACATGAACATGGGCATGAATAAGATAATGAAGGTGCAGGTAATTTGATACACACCATTGTGTGGCCAAAAGAGCACTTGGAAGTCTGTGGGACACTGAGGGTCTATCAAGGAGGCAACATGATTAGGAGAGATACTAGGGAGGGAGAAAAGAGTACAAAAGTGGCAAAAACTGAAATTTGCATTTTTTTAATGAATTGAACTGTGTCTGATATATATATTCTTCCCCCACCCCTTCAAACATTTTAATTTTTGAACTACTTAGAGAATTTTGAAAAATCTACCCTCTTATACATTTATAAATTGATAGCTAATACTTTTCATTGAGTCTAGTATGGTATAAAAGATATAATTTCCAGTCTGATTACATTCATATCTTGAAACAGTAACACTTTTCTTATTTTTTCCTTTTTAAAATTCCATTATATTTTATTAGTACATGCTAATATTACATAATGGTGGAGTTTATTTTGGAAAGTTGATATATGTGCTTAACATCTTCATCAAGTCCAATCCCATTAACCTCCTCTCTTGTTTCTCTCCCTACAGTTTATTCCTCTCTCTAGCCTCAGGAATCTACCTCTGGGCTTCCTACCATTAGATTCCTAGGTAAGCTACTAACACCATCCTTGAAATACCATAGACACACAAAGGATAACACTGTCCTAGAGTGGCAGGGTCAGTGGTTCTGCAGTTGGAGCAGAGGAAGCCCCTTGTGGCAGCAGTGAGAAGCCTTAGGTAAGACACAGTAGAAGCGATGTAGAGGCACAGAGAAACTGAATCAAAATTCTTTGGGCTTATCTCAATTGTAATCTCCTATGTGAATAGGTTTTTTCAAACTGCAATTCAGTAATTCCAATAAAGTGACAAAAATGTTTTAATTCAAAAGGGAAATGATCAGAGATTAAACATTTTTACTATGTATATACTAACCTGTCTGTTATCATTAATGTCCCTTAGATTTAAATCCATAGACTATTTATTTCCCCTGACCTTCCACAATACTTCGTAGAATATATACTACCATTGATGTGAGGCTCACTTTTTAAAATAATGAATAATAGCCCCCCAAAAAGTGAGTTAAGCTTGTTTTTGCTACAATGTGAATATTACTCTAGTACATTTTAGCATTTTAATCATAAAGAACAATATGATTATTTAGTACTTGCTGGAAGTAATCAAAAGTGTTTATTATTCCATTTTCAAATATTTTTTTCCTTTTCTTGCTGAAACTTTAAAGAAGCCAGAATGACATACATAAGTCTTTTTTAAAATGATACATAATTTTGGGTAGAACATAATTTACACAAATTCTCACACATGTATTTCATTTTGATGAAGAAAAATATACTGAGTTTCCATTTCCTTGTCTGGCTACACAGACATTTTACTAGACAACTACGAATATTACTTAGAGCTTCATGATTACATGACTTTATATGAAATTTTTAAAAAACTTAGATAAATGCAACTCCTCTCTCAAGGTAATATGATTTTTAATTAACATTTTATGATGACTTCCTTACATTTAGCCATTTACAGTCCTTGCAGTCCTAAGGGCAAAATGTTAAGTATCACAGAAAAATATTCAAATGAAAAATAAATGTACAAGGCCCTTTGAGAAGGATTCCTAAAAATGACTCATCAGTCATAAACAAAAATCAGTGAGGATTATCAGGGGATATTAAAAGAAAAATACATAAGCAAAATTAATAACAATATTTTCAATCTCTTTATATCAGAAATTTGAGAAAATCTAGTTTTGTTATATGCCTTGTATAATTCCTAATACTATGAAAATTACAGAAAATATATTTTCTGTTTCCTCATAACAGCATTAAAAAACAAAGCTAATGAGAATTAATAGAAAAAATGTAACAGCATAGTCTTATGTGATTAGGTCTAGTGATCTGCAGAAAATTTGGCTTCCAGAGAAAGGTTTTTTTAAAAAGATATAAAAATAATAATTTTCTCAAATTAAAGTAAACAGATCCTTAGAACTCTTACAGTAGATCTCAAGTCTTGTGTTAGGAGCATGTCTGCTGGATTGTTGTCTGAGTCAATCATGCATTCCCTCTCCCTCTCCTCTTCAATTTTTGAACGACAAACACAAAATAGAAGAATAACAAAAACACTAAAAAATAAAAAAAATTTATGAGACAGTGTCACTATAGGTCTAGTGTTGATTAACAACATTATGATTAATTCTAGCTCCCTGCAATGGTGATTCAAAATAGCAATGACTTTAACAAAATAGAAGGTTGGTCAATCTAAACTAAAATCCAAAGGTCTGAGGGCATATAAATATGCTCTACACAATTTACAGAGACCTATGCCATCAACAGTGTGTTTCTGCCATAGGGACCTGTCCTCACTGTTCAAGCAGTCACAAAGCTACCCTAATTTTAAGAGGTTTGAAGAGATCCCACCTTGCACCAGTGAGTCGATAAACGTATAGACCCCTTTAGTCTATTTAGTGCAAAGAAGGTAAAATAATAGAATGAGCTGAGTCTTACAAATATTATTCATGGCAACCAAAGAGACTTTTTAAAGTTGTTCTTAAAGGAAGGTGACAAAGTAAGGAAGGTATTGTTTGAGTGATTTGTATTAATGGCATGAAATAACATGAATGATAGAAAGTAAAATATCTCAACTTCTATTTTGCTTCCTTTTCCTCTGTCAAAAAGAAATGCCAATTATGGAGACAAAATTAACATTGATGAGAGGGAATTGCAGCCCAAGGAAAGCAAATAGACAGAAAAAGAGGAAGAATTTAACTTCTCAAAATGACATTTTCACCTACCTTGAATAGCTCAGCTTTCAGGCTTTGCACAGAAATAATTAATTTATTAAGCATTTAATACATGTCTAGTACATTCACAAATACTAAAGATTTATGGGAGAATGAGAAAAGAGAGGAAAGGGGAGGGATAGAGGGAGAAGGAAAGAGGGAAAAAGAGAGGGGTAGGGAAGAGGAAAGAGGGAGACGGAGAAAACAGGAGGACAGAGAGATTATGATGTTGTCCTGGACCTCAGAGATCTTACCTGATAATTGATGCATTGTGTCACCTTGAAAAGTATAGAAGTTTAACTAAGGGACTCAGCAGGGGGCCAGGGTCCTTACTTTGTAAACATCCTCATCCTGAGCAAGAGGAAGGCAGGGAGATTGTGAGTGCTGCACTCGCCCAGGGGCAATGAGTATAGCCTGCTTATAATACAAGGGAGGAAAAGAGGTTTGCTGCCCCCCCTCCCGTTGTTCTTGCTGCTTTTGCTGATTTCTGCAGTGTTGAACTGTTGCACATGTGCCATGCCACCTGCCTTGGAGCCAGCTGATTATGGACTGAAACCTCCACAAACTGTGAGCTAAACAAATCTTTTCTTCCTTAATTTTGGGTGTCAGATATCCTGTCTCAGCAATGAGAAAAAAGTAGCCAAGACACAGTTAAAACACACTGAGTGAACATGTCAACTTGTTGAGCTGTCAGTGTATTTGATGTCTGGTGACCACAAAAATTACAAATTAAGCTTGGCCAGTGTGCTTAAAGATCAAGTCCATCTCAACAGAAACAGAAATCATAGGGCCTATTGAGAAGAATGATATTTAATCAGAATAATCTTCAAAAGCATAAATTCAGGATAGAAGAGAAATTATTAAAAAAACTATATGTAAGAAAGGGGAAGAATTTTAGCTTATTTCAAATGCAATGTAATTCATGATGACAAGATAGCAAACAAAGTAATGAATTCTTAAATTACATTAACATCTAAATAGTCTGGAAGATAAAAGAAGATAAACTTACTCCACTTAGATATGACACACTGTAGCACTGTATTCAGTGTTAGTGCCTTACTGTAAGTTCATGGCCAGTATCAGAGAAAGTGATCCCTAGAGTACAGTACCTAGGAAAAGATCATGAGGAATGTAGTAAACAGGGGCAAGAAAGCTTTCCATCAGCCATGGTAATTTTTTCAAAGGTTCAAAGAATTTTTATGTTATACTGTGTCATAATAGAAATTTTCTAATACAGCTGTTTGATGAATAAATATTTGCTTAAGTGGTAACTCTCATGATATAGGTCTTTTGTAGGTCCTTAAGCAAATAATGAATCTGGTTAGGTAGGGACTAGAAGAGAAAAAATAGAAATTCTAGATGTGAAAAATTATATATATTATTATATAAATATACTTAATAGGATATATACTTAATAGGATGAACAACACAGATAGTTATTGTTGAAGACTAGATCAGCAAACCTAGAAATATAACAGTAGAAGTTGGGTGTGGTGGTACACTGTAATCCCAACTACTAGGGAAGCTGAGGTAGGAGGATTTTAGGAGTGCAAAACCAGCCTGGGGAAGTTAGCAAGGTCCTTTCTCAAAACAAAAATTTAAAAAGGATTGGTGATATAGCTCAGTGACTTACCTTACATGTAGAAGGACCTGGGTTCAACTTCTACTACCAAGATAGATAATAAGTCAGTATAAATTATCTACACAAAGCAATAGAAAGGATTGAAAATTAAGTAAGAGGATGGGAAAAATTGACAAATTAACAGTATATCAATGATTATAGAACAGTATCAAAGTGTAAAATATAACTTTAATTGGATTAGAAGAAAAGGGGGGAAGGGGACTTGGGGATAGAAAAATAATTCAAGCAATTATGACTGAAAAAATATCTAAATGTCTTTAAAATTTTTTAAAAATCTCAAGCTAAAAACTTAAGGCAGATCATGCTTTCATAATTAAATTACTAAAAATCAATGACAAATGGACAAAAAGACAGGTTATGTACAGAGTAATAACATTAAAAAAATAATAGAAGCCTTGTCAGGAGGTATTAGGGTAAATGGAACAAAACCTTTAAAGTTTTTCTTTTTAAAAAATCTTGTCAAGTAGGAATTTTATACCCATCTAAAATATCTTTCAAAAATTAATCCAAAACAAAGATTTTTTTCAGACAAAATCTGATACATTGGAACCAAACATGCAGTAGCAAAATAATCAAATAAGGGAAGCTTTTCATAATATAAAGTGAAAATTTGGATCTGTTCAGAGAAATGCTGAGTAAATGAGCAAATATAAGACCTTTTTTTCAAGTATATATCTCTTAATAAAGTAAAAGGAATTGCAATATATCTGAGTTTGTAATATAAATAGAATAAAGTAGATCAGTAATGTGAACCTTGTAGAGACTGAGTGCCAAACTGCAACCCCAAACTCTCATTTATTGGAAAGTGCCAACACTGCAATTAAACTTGAATACTAAAGTTTCCATTTAGAAAAAAACTCTACATTAACTTCTCTTGTCTTAAAAGAAAAACGCAATAACACACATGCCACAGGTTCAACATCCCTGAACTAGATAATAGCAAAAACAAAAACACAAAGGATAGGAGGGGAAATGAAAGTACACTGTTGCTAATTTCCTTGGCATTATGACAAGTGATATAAAATTGACTACAGGTTTTGATGAATTAACAAAAACCCTAAAGCAACAACTAAAAGTGTTAAGCAAAGCAAAGACGTATGGATAGTAGGCCATTAAGAAGATAAAATAGAATAATAGAAAAGCTTATTTAATTTTTTTAAAAGCAGAAAATTAAAAAAATTATCAGGCACCTAAAAAGTAAATAATAAGATGGCATAATGAAAACAAATCAGAAAATAATTACTTAAATCCAGTAGTTTCAGTATTCCAATTAAAAGGCAGAGATAATAAAATTAGATGAAAGATGCAAGAAGTTACTTGTAAGAAGTCAATGTAACAAAGATATAGACAGAATGTAATATTGGAGTATAGAAGAAGACATATCATAAAAACATCAAAGGAGAGCAAAAGTGACTGTAGTGATATCACACAAATTAGATTTCAAAGAGAGGGAATATAACAGATGTAAAAACATTTCATAATGATAAAGGTATCAGTTCATCAAAAGAACATAGCAGTCCTAACTGTTTGCAACCAATAACAGTACCTCAAAGTACATAACTCAAAAACTTATTGAACAGAAAAATAGAAAACTACTAATAAAATTTGAAATTTTAACACTTTACTCCCAGTACTTTATACAATAGAAAGGTGAAAAATTATAAATATAATAAACTTTTAATGACATTGTTAAACATCCTGACCTCATTTTTGATTTTTAAATATTTAACCACTGTTTTGTTGCTAGAATACTTTCTCACTTTTCTCCTAAAAGTATATTCTTTTATATATTCCTGAATTTGATTTCCTATATCAAATTTTCTCCAAAATTTCTATTCTGCATGACAACCGAAGCATATATATTCTTCTCAAGTATATATGAAAGATTCATCAAGATAGAACATATTCTAGAGAATAAAAGAAGTCTCAATAACTGTGAAAGTATTAAAATAATAATGGAGCAGTAGTTATGTTTTCTGATCATACAAGAATTAAAGTAGAAACTAATAACAGGAAATATCTTAAAAATGGCCCAAATGTTTGGAAATTAAACAACATACTTTTATATAACCCTTAGAATATATCATGTGGGAAATTTAAAAATATCTTTAACCAAATAAAATTAAAAATGCATATAAAAATGTGTTAGATATAAACAAAGCAGTGCTTATAAGGAAATTTAGAGCTTTAAGTGCTTACAGTAAAAAGAAGAGAAATCAAACTCAATAAAACAAACTTTTAAACTGTGTGTGGTAGCATGCACCTGTAATCCCAGCTTTTAAGAGGCTGAGACAGGAAGATTGCCACAAGTTCAAGGCCAGCCTGGGCTATATGATGAGTTCAAGGCCAGCCTGAACTACATACTGAGACCCTGTCTTAAACAAACAACCTAATCTTTTCCTATACTAGAATAAGAAGTGCAAACCAAACCCAAAGTAAACAGAAGGAAAGATAATAAAAACACTAGAAAAAAATCACTGACTTAGAAAACCAAAAGGTTACATAAAAAATCATGAAATCAGAAGATGTCTTTTTGAAATGATTAATAAAATTTGTAACTTTCTGGAACTGTTATATGGTGAGAGAGAATTACCATTGTTAGGAATAAAAGTGGAACCACTGCTAAAGATTACCCAGACATTAAAAGAATAATAAGAAAATGTTGTAAACAACCTCATGTCCATAAATTCAAGATCTTATGAAATAAAAACACAAACCTCCAATAGTTGAGTAGTTTTCTATTCATTAAATAACTTGAATTCCTAGTTTAAACTCTGTACAGAGAAAACTTCCGGCTCAGACACCTTCATTAGCCAGTGCCATGGAAAGTAGATTAGTGGCTGCCAGCAAACTATATTAGTGGAGACTGTAGGGAATTGGTTGCAAAGGTCCTCAGACTACAGAACTAAACCAGCAAAACTCAATAGAGACTTCTAATACGAAACACTGAAATTTCACAGCCTTTCATTTTTTTCTTAAGTTTAAATGGAGTTAGTTTGGCAACATTTATTGTTCCCAACTTTACTCAGCTACTTTGTTACCTTGCCAAGTGTCTTTACAAAATCATTAGGCAATATGTGAAAAGGTTAACAACTGTAACTTTAACATGTAGGTTAGAAACAGAAATACTTTAGACTACCGTTCAGATATAGTCGCCCAAGAACATATGTGAGATTCCCAGATGGTTTACTCCCAAGGGAACATATGTAACTATTTTTTTTTTATGAACTATCAGAAAGCCCTAAAAGCAGTCTTCCGGGGGTAGGGAGAGAGATAGGGATGTGGGGAGATTGTGAGTAATGATGTTTTTTTATTCAGTTTAGCTCATTTAAAATTTTACTTTTTGTCTAAAAAACACGAACATTTCATTTACTGATTGTTTTATTAGATTTTTATTTTAAAGAACTAAATGTTAATGTTTTCTCTAAAGCTTTATTAGGATTCAAATTTTAAAGTCAAGGAGTACATAAGCAGGTAAGTTAAAAGATATTTTAGCGATCTTTCTGGATTTGCCTTTTCTGTTATAAATACCTTCTCTTATTTATTATTTATCTAGTTTCTCTTCAAAGTTTTTAATTTTCATTATTAACCTCAGGGTTTCAATAATATATGATTTGTGGAAAATATACTCTCTGGGTTCTAAAATTAAAATTATAAACAACTAGCACTTTTACAAAAATCTGGCTCAATGATATGGGTCATCTTTCCAATTGATTTACTGTTCATCTTAATTACTTGAGTAGATTCTATGTTCCTTATATCATTACATCTTTTAGCATTTAGTGCAGGAGACTTAATTAATATTATATGTTTTTGAATTTTAAAATATCTTTCATATTTTAACAATTTTAAAATAAAAATATACCTTATAGTCCCTATGTTCATTTAATGTAACATTCTTAGCATTTATACGAAAACTAGTCAAACTGATGAGCATCTCAGAACCAAATAAAGCCATAGTTTTGACTGCTTATTTCAGATCAGCAGAAAATGTAAACTCCATCTCATATCAAGTCAACATCTCTATATGAATGTTTTCACTAACAAGACATCAGTAGGAATAACCCTTAAAACCAGAAACAGTGAATATGCACATTCCCATTATATCAGACAAGTTTTCCATTTCTTTCCTGTCTGTCCAACTCTTCCCATTATATTTCCAGTGTCACAAAATAATAAAACAAGTCTATGTCTGATTTTTCTATGGTGTTGGACAGGCCCAGATGACTGCTAATCAAATTGCCAACACCAATGCTTATACAAAAGTGGATAAACGGAGCAATTATTTCCTTAGCAAATTAAAATATTTAAAGTCTACCATAAATAAAAAATAAAAACAGGTCTGGAACCCAAATTCCTAATATCTTTCTATCATAATTACCATGAATACGCCCTGCCAGTGACATTTGCGCAGGATAACTGTATTTCTTCAGAACTACAAGAATGTTAATCAAAATCAAATATTCAGAAAATTAATCTCATGTTTATAAAGCCAGGGTATTCACACAAAAAAAAATAATGACTTGTCATGTTCAGTGTAATACCTTAAAAAAAGCAGATTCTTGAGTCAATCAAAATGTCTTTCTATGCAATTAATTACAGTTCTGCATGTTATAACTGTGGAAAACTTTATACAAGAAAGAACAGAATCATATAAATTCCTAGAGAGAAAGGTTATTCAATATTAGAAAATCAAGTTTGTCTAATCATCCATCACATTACCAGAATAACACTGCAAATATATAATCAAAGATTAGATGTTTACTTTTTACCTTCCCTGTTAAATCTTTTTACACTTCAGGTTTATTTAATACCCAAACTGAACCCCATTGAAATCAGTATGTAAAATAGAGCAGCTTATCCTGGAAAACTACTGTGAACACCAAATATACTAACTGAGGAAGACCCTGAGATTTGACTTAAAAGCCTCAACTGAAATGCATCATGACTTAAAGAATAAAACTAAGTTTTAGTAAGTTCTATATTTTACTCTTCAGACCAAACTACAGTGTTATTTTTGAGCAGTACTATGTGAATGCCTCATTCTTACTATTTGCAGTCATATTGAGAAAAATGTCAAGATGCAATCCATAAAAAAAAAAGCCAAGGTACAGCAAAATGTTGGCACTATCCAACTTGAAGGTGACCTCCATTCTGCCCCTTATGTAACTAGTACTTGTTTCCCCTCTGGTCTAGTTTGCATACTAAGTTCCTTGCTTTGGCCAAGTTTGAGAAAGGGAGAGACATAAAATTATATTCTGAACATCAAATCAAGTGAATGTGAGATTTTCATAGTACTCTTGTTTTCTTAAAATACTCTGTAAATTTTTAAGTTAGATTCTTTTCTAATTCAGATGTCATAGGAGACTTAAAAATAGAACAAGTCATGCATCACTGTTGAGTTAACAAGTGCTTCATGGGAGTTTTCCACTGAGAGTGTTTGGAAATAACTCACTCAAATATTAATGTATACTGAGGCAAGAAAAAGGAGGGGGAAGGTGTGCAAGAGATTTCGAGGTGTCCTCTAGAGGAAGACGCTTCTGGTCTTTTGATAAGAAACTCAGCAACTTCTTGAGAAAGGGGGCTTCCAAAGACTTGGAGAGGATGCAATTGGACATAAAAATGGACTGGAAAGCAGGCCAAGAAAGGACAGTGACTCAGAGATGGAAGGTTCCTTCTTGGGCAGGGCAGCTCCCCTCCATGACTAGAAATAGGGATTCTGAATACTGAAGCATGTTTTATTTTTTAAAAATTTTATTTAAAGAGAAAAAAAGCAAAACAGAAAAAGGGGTAGAAAAAAATTCTGTAAGAATTTCAAAAGAATTTCTGTAAAAATTTCAAAAAATTCTGTAAGAAATCACTAGTTGATAAATTACATATTGTCCTCTTAGAAATAGTTGTTCAAGTTACAAAATCAAAGCATACAAAGTGGACATTCAAACAGTGAATCTGCAAACAGTTCTGTTCAGTGATGCAACAAAAACTTAGTAATATGGTTATCAATCCTACACATTTAATCATACATACAGGTATATCCTTTAGAGCACTTTCTTTCCCTCCTTTTGCTTTTTAAGTCCATTATCTGTTTAGTTATATCATATTTCAGCTTGCTCAGTACCTGACTGATCTGCTTTGTTGTTGTTATTTCCTTTTTATTTTTAAATTTTTTATTATTTTGAAGGTACTAAAACACAAAAGAACAAGATAGAACAAAGCCAATTAAGACAGTGTAGTGAAACTGGTATGAAGCACGTTTTAGAGACAGAATTTTGAAACAGAGAATTGAAGGCCAGTGAGCTGGCAGTCCCTGTCCTTGATGGTGGCAGAGAAACAAAATTTCCTTAAACAGCAAGTGAAGTATCTGGCTGTAGACTTCTCTGTTTTGTCATATCTTGAGCAGGAAAGTTACTAAGAAAAACAAAATAGTTTGTCTCACTGTTCTGGAAGTACCTGGCATTTTCAAAAGGTTTTAGTACATTGAAGGATTGGTGCCTAATTTTTCACTATTACTAGGAATTAGGTTTATCTCTCCTTTTCCTGTCTCCCTTCCCTTCTGCTTGTGACACTGCACACCTGCAAAAGAAAAAGAGTTCCCCAAATGTAACCTCGCCCCAGTTTCTCCTGGCAGGGGATTTGGAGGTGACTGACAGGAGGAGGTGGTAATGGCCAAAATAGTGATGCAAGGGTTGTGCCCTATTTACCAAGGGCTTCAATACAGACAATGGGAAATATGTGGATCCTGGAATCCACACTCTGTTTTCTTCATACTCATACTAGAGCTCTTGCTGGAAGATAGTGGTGCAGGGACACACTGATGTGAGTAGCTGGACCACAAATGCTCATTGGTCATTAGAAAACTCTGCTAGGAAAACCAAGTTATGATGTCTTAGTGTCCACTCCCACCCAAATTTGTCATTATTTATCTGGGCTTTCCAGAGTAGAATAGTAGAGCTCTTCCTCTAACCATTCTGAGCTTCTGAAATTTCAGCCTAACTTGGTACTAAATTTAAGAAGAATTTTGCAATTTAAGCCTCTCTCTATAGGCTGAGGATTCATTGAGGGTTGCCTTACTGTGGCTCAACTCTTTATCAAAGCAATTTCCCAAATTAGATCTCTTTTTCCCCTTTGCCTCATAGTTATCAAACTAGATCCAAAATTGATTCCTTTTAAATTGTTTAAGCTGCCAGGGATTTAGCTCAGCAGCATAAGTACCTGCCTGGAGTTTGATTCATAGTACCAAAAATAAATAAATAAACAATAGCTTAAGCCACCAGTACCTTGATTTAAACAATCAGATACTGGAGTGGGGCCAGCCAGACCCAAGCCTATCTCCATGAGTCAGTGCCATTCACAGTCTGCAGGGGGAAAGAACCAGGCCTGAAACCAACGTCATGCATGGGCCACTGCTGGAATGAGGACAGCCAGACCCAAGCATCTCCCCAGGAGTCAGCGCCTGCGGAGGGCTGACTGTGGAGGGAGAGAACAAGGCCCCGCCAGGAAGCGATCCCCTCCTGGAAACCATATCGTTTTCATTGTTTTGTTGGGTTGGGTTTCATTCTCTTTTGTTTTCTTTATGTTAAATCTGATGGCATGAGCAGCTATTTAAAAGACTGCAAGACATACTATGATAGCCATTTTGGTTTTACTAGTGGCTTGTTTTGAAGTCTTTTTTTGCATTCATTGTTTTGTTTTTATTGTTTCTATTCTGTTCTGTTCTGTTCTGTTCTGTTCGATTTTTACTATGTCCAAAGGTGGTATCTGCAGCTATTTTGGAGACAACAAAAGGCATTATGGTAACTGTTGATTTTATAAGGTTTGGAAGTCCTGTATCACTTATACTGGTTTACTTTGATTGATTTTATTCTATTTTCCTTGATTTTATCCTCTTTAAAATAAAAACACAAATAAAATCAAATAAACAATCAGTTATTCAGCTTTTACACGGTTGATTAAAAGAGGGATTTTTTTAAAAAAGTAATTTAAGAGATGGTCTTCCTTAGGCACTCGGTGTTCTATCAGTGGGTTAAATTATGTGAGACCCCAGGTAAACTGTCCTCTCCTACCTAATTCCCATGCCCACTCACATAAATACCTTTCCTGAGCATCATTTTTCTATAACAATTTGGTATTTTCTTTGTTTATGCCCTATTATTGTATAAAAATAATTTTACTTGTTTACAAAACTGATAGCTTAAAAAAACTAATAAAATGTTAACAAGAATAGAGAGCACTAGGTTATGAGAAACAAAGAAGCAAAGCAGATATGAAAGTCTCCACATTACTGAAAAGGAATATAAAAATTCAGCTTCAAAGTTCCTGGAAGCAAAAGTACAAGAAGGAAATAGCTGGAAGAAAAAATAATACCAATGCTTCATAAGAGATAAAGACATCAATTTTGAGAGATCAATTTTACAGAGATCTATTTTGTCTTATAGAGAAAGACTGTGAGATCCTATCTTACAGAGATCAATTGTGTCCCACTGGGTTGCCTAGGAAGGTGGGTGTGGCACAATGCATGATACTCTAAAACACAGCCTTGCAGAAAATTAAGATGGTTACTCAAAAATCTATTTGCATAGTAACTTTTGGTAAAAGTAACTATAGGAAGCATGAAGAAAGGAGTATTCATTTTGACAGGAGGAAGAAATAGTCCTTTCAACATTAATGCAAAGTGTAATTGACCATGTAGAAAAGAGAGAATATGGATCTTCCCAAAGCAAAGGTATAAAGCTCTGAAAGACAACAGTGTGGTCCAAGAAGCATGAAAACTGTGACAGTCATAGACCAGGATGAAGGGAGCATAAGGGCTGTGCTTGATGTGGAACCAGGCTGCAAATCTTGGGTTACCTGCCCTTGGTGGATTCTTTCTAAGTTTGTATGAACCTTAAACAGTGATATCTGTGGCTCTTGAAACTCACAGATTTTTCTCTTACAACTCCTAAGCCTGAAATCAAATCTAAAGTTAGCCCCATGGAGTTTCTCATGCAGAGCTGAAGATGAGAGTCTGTGTAAGGTTCAGCCCAGTTGTGGGTATGGAGATAGTCTGGTTCTTATTTCACAGTCTTTCAGATAAACCTTGGATTTTCTTTGACTCTATAGCAAAAGATTGATGGGAAACAAGAAAGAGGGCATCTGTTAGTAAAATTAAGTTGCCTGGGGATGCAGGTAGTCAACTTTAGTCTCTGTAGCATATAGAGAGTTCCAGTCAACTTGGCTCAGGGTGCTGAAGGTAAAATAAGTTATTCCAGTACAATGAGCCTCTTGAGATTGTTTGGGCCAGAGATAGGAGAGTTCCTGGTCTGTAAGTCAGTTATAAGGCTGCCTACATTAAGGACCTCTTGAGATATACTAACAGAATAGACAGCTCTTGTTAGTCACTTTATATGGAAAAGAGCCTAAATGCAACCTCATGTGTTGTTTTGTGATTGAAATTAGTTCTGGATACTTCCAGAATTATTAAGAATTTGAAAACCATATTGAGTGGATGACATTAGAAAGTATGTCATTACATTGGGGTATTAACCTCCCAAAATATTCCTCTCTCTTGTATCTAATTTTTAAAAATTTTTTTATTTTAAAGAGAATAAAACAAAAGAGGACAGAACAAAGCAGATCAGAACAGAACAATGCAAGCAACACATCACTTCACAACAAGACAACTGGATATTAACAGCAGCTATCATAATGTCTCTTTCTTTGTAATAGTTGAGCATAGCTTCACACACAATAATATCAAACATAACAAAATAGTATAAAACCATTCAAGAGAATGAAAGAATTACAGGGCGTTCTAAACCAAATAACAGAAAATGAACAATGGCTACTATAATATCTCATTTTCCATAAAAAAATTTGTTTATACTATCACATATATTAATATCCAATAAGTCACAACATCATAGAACCAATGGTAATAGAAGAACAAAAGCATGGTAAGACTTCAAAGCAAGACGATATTAAAGCAGCAATGGCTGCCATAATGTCTTGTTTTCTTGAAAATAACTGTTCATACCATCGCACATAAAAAAATCAAACAAAACAGAATAAAACCATTCCAACTGATAAATGAAAACATTGAAAGGCTTCAAAGCAATGAAATGGGGAATCATGATTACCCTAAATCTTATGTACACTTACTATTTCTTACACTAGGGAGACTATAAGGTATTTATACATGTAAGTTTGGTTTATTTATAAATATCTCAATGTGATCATTCTTTATAGCTGAGTAGTACTCCATTGTATAAAAATGCCACAACTTTTTTTATCCATTCCTCAGTTGATGGGCACTTAGGTTGTTTCCAGGATCTGGCTATTACAAATTGTGCTGCTATAAACATGTGTGCACATATATCACTATGGTATGATGTTTTCAGTTCTTCTGGGAATATGCCTAGAAGTGGAATAGCTGGGTCAAATGGGACTTCCAATCCCAGCTTTTTGAGGAATCTTCAGACTGACCTCCACAATGGTTGCACCAGTCTACACTCCCACCAACAGTGCAGAAGAGTTCCTTTTTCCCCACAGCCTCTCCAGCATTTGTTGTTTGTAGTTTTTTTTATGCTGGCCATTCTTTCTGGAGTGAGATGGACTCTCAGTGTGGTTTAATTTCATAGAAGTTGAAGAATGGTGCAGGACTGTGAGCTCAGCCATACATAAAAAGGCAGATTCAGCACGCCTGTAAAAGTATTCCTGGACTATCTGAGCTTTAATTCTACATTCCTTTTGTGAGTTTTCATTTTCAATATAAAAATCTTGGGCTAGGACTGAAAATTCTATAACAGTATGCAATCATATAAAAAGACTTGACATTGTGACTTGTGAATAATGCTCTAAATACTCCAGGGTGAAATTCCCATAAATCATTTATTGATGAATCCATTCCCCTGAATTCTACTACAAAATGTTACCCAAAGATATGCTAATTCCTTTCCAGAACTCTATTGCTTTATGTCCATCACTAACTGTGGTTGGGAAAGCTGTGCAATTTTCTAAGATAAAAATAATCCAAAAGCTAGACATGGAATAATCCTTGCCCTATAAATTCCATTCTAATAGTCACTTGTGTTCTGATAATAGAGTTTGAATACATATTTCAACCTGTCAAGGAAAATTCTAAAATATATGAATAATATGAAATAAAGATTCTGAGCTATTTCCTGAATATGTCAGACTGACTTTGAAGTATAATTAATGTTTTTAGAACTTTGGTGTTTGAATAAATATTGCAGTCTTAATTTAATGACTGGCACTTGAATAGCCTGAAGAAATAAATGTATCTTCCAAATATATACAAGTGTAGGAAAAAATTTTTCAGTAGAAAAATCCAGTTTAGCCGATAATTTCTGTTAATATAGGTCTAATTCAAATCACTGTTACTTCCATTTGCTAAAAATAAGTGTAAATGTCTTTGTCTAATCTTTAGTCAATAGTGAACAGAGGAAGCAGCTCTCTGCATCATATTATTTAAGGGTTGTCTTCTTCAAAATTTTTTTTTCAGTTTCATCATTGTTGAAAGCTAAAATATGATGTTCAAGAAATTTTCTTATAAATAAAGATATCCTTAGGACACTGAGCACAATAAAGTGTTAACATGCTAGAATAAATTAGTTGGCAGAATACTTACATTATTCACCTTTGATTCTTAATTATGTGAAGGTGCTTACTAATTTCCAAGTGGTTATATTTTATTGTCTGTGTCTTCAGAGTCTCAAAACCTGGAAATATCCTTATTCATTCCCTTCTTTTGTCCCCGCCTCTTCTTGACCTTATTTGTTTGTTTGATAAAGTAACAAACCAATAGATGGCTGTAGGAAAAAGAATTAACAACTAAATATAACAAAGTATTTTGTTAATTAGAAAATTCAGTAGTGAAGCATCAGAGTTTTTTCTTCTTTTGCATCATTAAAAGCAAACCTTAAATTATTTTATTTTTCATAAACTTATACCTTAATAAAATATTAGATATAATGAAAGGTAATGGATTGGAGTACTCATAGAAGCTTTGTAAAGTTCTATTCCGGCCATATGTGATTTATCCTTCTACTCCTCAGCCATTTTACAAGTATCTCTGTTTCACACCATCACTTACATTGAACAGTTCCAGAAAAAAAGCAAAATCTGTATTAAGTAGTACTTTGAACTTTCATATGAAGGCTGTCTCTCTGGAAGTATTACTTTTCTTAAAGTAGTCCTATTTATTACTAAAAAGCACAAAGATAGCACCAACAAGGGTTTTAATCTATGATTACTTTGTTTATATTGCTATAATGAGAAGAAATTTTTAAAATAATTTCTCTGGGACATTTTAGTGCATATGCAGTAGTCTAAGTTGTCCAAGATAAGCTTGGTGTTTGTTACTATTATGGTTATATGAACTGTTTTGAAATATTTGTAAGTGAATTTACTACCAAGGTAAAACACCAGTAACCTGTAAATGCCCATTTGAGGCAGAAGAAGAGCCATGTTGTCTTACTGTTTAGCTGGGATGACTTTAATCTACAAATGTTAGAAAATGTAACATGCTTGAACAACACAGAATCATGAGGTCCGTGGCTATAACAACTGCAAGCCTAGAGATAGGAACTCGAGAATTAGTATACTTAGTAGATCCCATTTCTTTCCCCTTTGGTCCCTTTTTTCTGATAATACCATATGCTAGCCTTATCCTTAAGCTGAAATCAAAGCAGCTGCAGCTCGTCTGGGCCTCATGTCCATACAGAACAATAACAGAGGAACAAAAAGTCTCTTCTTTTTATGTTCTCTTAAAATTAAAAAAAATGTTTCCCAGCAACTTTTCAAACTTTGAATGTCCAACCTGAACCAGTGTCATATTTTAAAATAATCCATGCCCCGAAATTGAGATGATTCTCCAAGCACAGGACATCCACATAAAGCGGGGGTATGAATTTGGCATCAAGGAGAAAAGTATTATTTCCAACCACATTATCACTATGCCAGGACTCAGAGAAGACTATCAAATACAACTCTGATATTTTAACTAAAATGAATTTATTTTGAAACTTACCCAAAATAACAACAAGGAGGGGACAACAACCTTGAATCACATACTAATAAAATAATTACCAAACATGAGTGATAATCTATATCTATATAACTCTATCTATATATCTCTCTATATGTATTTCTATCCATCCATCTATCTTCAGACAAAATATAGATGGACTTCTTTGAGTATCCTCTGAAAGGCCTCTCCAAGGGTTTGTGATGAGAAGAGCAAGATTTTACTGTGCATTTCACAGCTGCAGCAGCTACAGGAAACAAGTAATGTTCTCTGACAGATCTTGCTACACATAACAGCCAGACCAAGGAGATACCACAGGATCTCTGAATGGAATTTCTGTAGAATGAAACAGAACATATTCTTAGGGTGTGAATCCACAGTGTCCCCAGTGGCTCAGATGTTAAAGGCTGTGGTGCTATTGGGAACTGGTAGAATCTTAAAGAAGTGGGACCATCAGAACACATTAGGCCACTGTGGCATAGCTGTACAGGAGATGCTGGGACCTCAGGCCCCACACCTCACCCGCTGCTCACAGCCCCCAGGAACAGAGCAGCTTCACCCCACCCACACTCCTTGCCTCAAGAGCTCTGAGTCAAAATAAATCTTTCCTCTTTTTGAAGTATTTATTTTAGGTATTTTGTCACAGCTATGGAAAACTGATTGATACATATATGAAACTGAGAAAAGTATTCAACAGTATAATAAGAGAAAATTCATCTGGATAATTGATAAAACTGAATCTACAGATTGGAAGAAAAACTTAAACCTAGAAAAATACAGTGACGAATCATCAATCATAAACCATATCCTGGTAAAATTACACATTTTTAAGAAAACAAAAATGTATTCATCACAGGTAAAAAAAATCTCCTAAGAGGCAAAAGCAATCACATTGACCTCAGACTCCCCATCAGGAACAATTAAGGCCAGTGGATCAATGTCTTTAGATTTAATATTCAAGAATTGAAGGCAGTTGTAAGGAAGTGGGAATTTTCTTCAATTAAAAGTCAAGAAGCATCAGTAGTTTTGCAATAAACTGCCTTAATAATTCTTTCTAAAAGGTAATAACAATTAAACTCGACTAAAAGTCTAATTGGTGAATATTCAGAAGTCACTCATACAGAATAGGATGTTTGACCATTTTGGAAGCTTGGCAGATATTTATGTTTTTGTTTGAAATATTCTTCTGTAAAATTAAGTTCAACAGGAGAACACAAATGGTCTAGTTTGTGAACAGCAGATCAGCCCCTAGCCATCATAGGCTGCCAATGTCTTACTCACCTGTCCATAGTAGAAAGTTATACAGTGAATACAAAAGGCTATATACCATGTTTTAGGAATTCTGGCACTCCTAAAGAACTTTACATTCTGAAAATAAAATTAATACTTAAAATTTGCTATATTTGGAAAGCAAATATGGTTCCTAGATTTTGTTAAACATTGTATTTCATTAAACTAATATTTCTTCTATTACAAGTTTGTGAGTGTGATGTTTGTGCTGCAATGGTTAGAAAATTTATTATGTTAACTATAATAATAGCCCTCAATCATTTTACCTAACATTACCAGACAGCACATATGGTACTCTGTATTTTAATTCTCTTCACCTCTTCTCAAACTCAATAAGGTAAGTATAATTTTAGATAATGAAAGAGAAATTCTGAGAGCACATAACCTCCTCAAGGTCATCCACCAAGTGTCAGAGACATAATGGATTTCTATGTCTTTCTGACCTAATTCCCATATTCTAGGATAAATGTTTTAGAGCCAAGGTTTTAGAGCCTGATATTTTCTACTACCAAAATAGAGTAGGAAATGTTAACAGTGATACTATGGGAGCAGAAACAACAACACACAAAGAAAATTTTTCTTAAAAAAATCTTTGTCCTACACAGCAGAGGAGTTGGGACCCAGTTGCATTTCCTCAGGGAAATTAATACCACTTGAAGCCATGGTCCCTTGTTTCAAATTGCCACCTCAAAAACTGCTTTTGTCACCTAGCATCACCTGACTCCTCAACTTTTCCAAAATCCCTAAATTATGAAACGATTATTTCTGTACCTCATGTTTCTTTTGTTTTTATGAAATGAGATTGGAGCTAGGTTTTGCCAATTTTGTTCAATGTGCCTGTGTTTATTAATGATGTGACTTTTTAGCCATCTGTATCAAGTTATTTCTCATGCTCCTAGATTCCTCTTCCATTGTCGAGAATGTCATTTCTTTTCACATAATTCCTTCCACACTCCCCCTATCCTTTCCCTGTAGGGTTTTGTATCCCAGCCTATTCCTTATAGACAGTGTCACAGACTTCTGACTATGCACATGGAACCCTTT
Organism: Dolichotis patagonum; assembly: GCA_004027295.1. Lineage (NCBI taxonomy): Eukaryota > Metazoa > Chordata > Mammalia > Rodentia > Caviidae > Dolichotis > Dolichotis patagonum. The sequence continues at coordinate 18,071 of PVJX010007196.1, read as the reverse complement.
CTTCTTTCTTCTGGTATTAGTCCACTCCCTTTCTGGCTCAATGGTCCACTCACACTGCTCATTTTTAATTTACCGATAATTGAATTAAAGTGGCATCTGACATTTGTTGTTTGTCTCATATCATCTTGTAGAGCTATGAGTTTCAGGTTTCTTTTGTATTAAAATGCTATGGCACAGCTTTTGTTAGATCTCACATCATTTCTAAACTGAGAGTAAAGCTGGCTGAATGATTACATTGGGTACCATGTGTTTGTCTATTAAATTCTACCTTTACCTTGAAAAACATCACCCCTACTTATGCTCAGAATTTCTGCTTATCTTATTGCCATCTTAAATGTAGCCTACTCATAAAATGGTAGTGATTTGTGAGAAGGGAGCTGAACTTCAGGTTGGAAAACAAAGCTACTACTGATTACTCTATTACAAATCTATTACTGATTACTCACATTATATTTTGGAACCCTGTTCTCTCATCTTTAGAAAAAGGTTCATACTGACTTCACATAGATATTGTAAGAAATCATGGGCCAAGCACATAAACCCTTCAAGTTTCTTGGTTTTATTTATACTCAAGGACATCTCAAATAGCATCAGAAAGGTTTCTTGAACCACTTTTAGCTTAAAAAGCTAATATGTGTTCAAGAGCAACAGCACTACCACTTCAGCTCTCTTGAAGTTTGTAACTCTTCCAAACAAGTCTTAATGTACAGGTTAAAATGTAGACCTGTGCCTTTTCACTGTACTGAAGCTCTTATTATGGAGTAAAGCAAGAAGACAGAAAATCTCTGAACAATCTTTTAGACTACACTGTCTTCCTGTTTTTAGACTACAGCATAAGACAGAAAATATGTTTCCTTTCTTATCTGAGTCATTAAACACTTGAGTCTCTTTATCACAATGGCTTAATTTGTACAGTAATAAAAGGAAAGTTTTACAGTGAAATGGATTGAAGATTGGCTAAGATTGATAGTAAACAGAAAGTGAAGAGTGAAAGGAGAAAGAAAATAAACACTCTTAAAGAAAAAATAAAAACAAAGATGTAGACATAGCCTAATAAATACTTGAAAGGGTACTGATGGATTGATTTTGATGAAAATAAAAATATACAAACAGGAAGGATAAAATACAAAGTTCAAGTTTTTTGGGCCAGATTGTGGAAGCACTGAATAAAAACTAAATAAAGTAAAATTTTTAAGAAATAGAATGACTGTGGTTTTTTTGACATTCCAATTTTTTATTTTATTATAAGAGAAAGAAAAGAAAATTAAAAAAACAAAATAAAAAAACAAGAAGAAAAGTAGAATACAGAGTTTAAAAAATTAACATCATAAAATTGCTAGTTGATACAATACATATTTGATTATTAACAATAGTTGTTGAAGTTACAAAGTGAAAGCATAAAAAGTGGCTAGACACTCAAACATTGACAGCACAAACTCTTCTGTTCAATGATCTAACAAAAACTCAGTAATATGGACATCTATTTTACACACTATACATACCATTATATCCTTTAGAGCACTTTCCTTCCCTTTCAGTTTTACAATATCTATTATATCTATTATACTTTTATATTTATTATACTTTTTGGATACCACTATTCTGTCTATTCTTATTGTTTTTTATACTACAGAGACAATGTGATATTTACTAATGTGAGTCTTGTTTATCTCACTAATGAGAATATTCTCACGTTGTCTCCATTTACCAATAAAGGCCTAAAGATCATCCTTTTTATAGCTGAGTAGTATTCCATTGTATAAAAATACCACATTTTTTTCATCCACTCTGCAGTTGATGGGCATTTTGGTTGTTTCCAGGATTTAGCTATCACAAATTGTGCTGCTATTAACATGGGTGCACATATATCACTGAGACATGACCTTTTAAATTTTTCTGGGAAAATACCCAGGAGGGACATAGCTGGATTGAATGGAACTTCCAATCATAGTTTTTTGAGGACTCTCCATACTGATCTCCACAGTGGTTGCACCAGTCTGCACTCCCACCAACAGTGGAGAAGTGCTCTTTTTTCCCCGCAACCTTGCCAACATTTGTTATCAGTTATTTTCTTGATGGCAACCATCCTTTCTGGGGTGAGATGAAATCTCAATGCTGTTTTAATTTGCATTTTTTGAATGACCAGTGATGGTAAACATTTCTTCATATATTTATTTGCCATTCGTATATCTTCATCTGAGAACTGTGTGTTCATCTCTGATGCCTGTTTTTGGAGTGGGTCTGTGAATTTGGAGGGTTTGACGTTTTTCAGTTCTTTATGTGTTCTGGATGTAAGTCCTTTGTCTGAGGGATTGTTGACTAAAATTCTTTCCCATTCTGTGGGTTTTCTTTTCACTTTGTTGGTGATTTCTTTTGAAGTACAAAAAGTTTTTAGTAATATGAGATTTCAGTTGTTGATTCTTTGAAGTATTTCCCATGTAGTTTGTGTTTTATTCATAAATTCTCTCCTTACCCCTATGTCTCCAAGATTTTTACCTACTTTTTCTTCCAGTAGATTTAGTGTTTCTGTTTTAATATTTATATCCTTGATCCATTTTGATTTTAGTTTAGTGTATGGTGATAGACATGGATCTATTTTCAGTCTTTGGCATTTGGAAAGACAATTTTTCCAACACAATTTATTAAAGAGGCTATCTTTTTTCCAGTGAACATGTTTAGCCCCTCTGTCAAACATAAGGTGGCCAAGTGTCTTTGTAGTAGTGCTTATATCTTCTAATCTGTTCCATTGATCCTCAGGTCTATTTCTTTGCCAGTACCATGTTGATTTTATCACTATGGCTTTGTAGTATAGTTTCAAGTAAGGAATTGAGATGCCTCGTGTCTTGCTTTTGTTGCCCAGAATTGCCTTTGCTATTCTAGGTTTTTTCTGTTTCCAAATGAATTTTAGGAATGTTTTCTCTAGATCTGTAAGTTATGTTGATGTTATTTTGATCAGGATTGCATTAAATCTGTATAAAAGTTTTGGGAATATGGCCATTTTCACAATGTTGGTTCTTCCTAACAAAAAGCAAGGAATATCCTTCCATTTTCTAATATCCTCTTCACTATCCTTTTTTACAGTAGTATAATTGTCAGCATATAGGTCTTTTATATTCTTTGTTAGGTTGATCCCTAGGTATTTCATTTTTTTAGATGCTATTGTGAAAGGTAATATTTCCATAATTTCTCTTGGTGAGTTTTTTGTTTGTGTACAAGAATGCTATAGATTTGTGAGTGTTGCGTTTGTATCTAGCTATGCTGTTGAATTTGTTTATTACCTCTAGTAGTATTTTAATGGAGTTTTTTGGGTCTTCTATGTAGAGTATCATGTCATCTGCCAATAAAAATAATTTAACTTCTTTTCCTATTTTTATGCCTTTTATTTCTCTCTCTTGTCTTATTGCCCTGGCTAATATTTCCAGAACTATGTTGAATAGGAGTGGTGATAGTGGACATCCTTGTCTTGTTCCTGATTTTAGAATGAAGGCTTTCAGTTTTTGTCCATTTAGTATAATGTTGGCTGTTGGATTGTCATAGATGGGCTTTATGAGACTGAGGTACATACCTTCTATTCCAAGTTTCTGTAGGGTTTTTATCATGAAAAGGTGTTGAACTTTATCGAAAGCTCTTTCTGCATCTATTGAGATGATCATGTGATTTTTATTTTTGGCTCTGTTGATGTGGTGTATTACATTTATTGATTTGCATATGTTGAACCATCCCTGCATTCCTGGAATAAATCCCACTTGGTCATAGTGTATAATCTTCTTAATGATTTGCTGCATTCTACTTGCCAATATTTTATTGAGAATCTTTGCATCAATGTTCATTAGTGAGATTGGTCTATAGTTCTCCTTTTTGGTTGGGTCTTTCTCTGGTTTTGGTATCACAGTGATACTTGCCTCCAAGAATGGTTTAAGGAGGACTGCTTCTCTTTCAATTTCACTAAAGAGTTTAAGGAGTACTGGTGTTGTATCTTCTCTAAATTTTTTACAGAATTCATCTGCAAATACATCAGGACATGGGCTTTTCTTTGTTGGTATGTTTTTAATTACATTTTCAATTTCAGTAGCTGATAATTGGATTATTCAAAATTGCTATATCTTCTTGGTTGAGCTTTGGTAGTTCATATGTTCCTGAAAATCTGTCCATTCCCTCTATGTTTTCCACCCTATGTGAATAGCGGTTTTCAAAGTAGGCGTTCATGATCTTTTGAATTTCCATGGGATCTGTAATAATTTCCTTCTTTTCAGTTCTTATTGCGTGGATTTGAGTTTTTTTCTTTCTTTTTTTTTGATAAGTTTGGCTAGGGGTTTATTGATTTTGTTTATTCTCTCAAAAAGCCAGCTTTTTGATTCATTAATTCTTTGTATTTTTTTAGTTTCAATTGCATTAATTTCTGCTCTAATCATTACAATTTCCTCTCTTCTGTAAGCTTTGGGTTTGACTTGCTCTTCCTTTTCTAGATGCTTGAGATATAGCATTAGGTTATTTCTTTGTGTTCATTCCATTTTCTTGTTGTGACTATTTATTGCTATATATTTCCCTCTTAGGACTGTTTTCATTGCACCCCATAGGTTACAGTATGTTGTATCTGCATTTTAATTATATTGTAGGTATTGTTTTATTTCTTCTTTCATTTCATCTGTAACCCACTGGTTATTCAGAAGGTTATTGTTTAATTTCCATGTATTTATGCAGGTTTTGCCCAGGGTTTTTTGCCATAGATTTCCAATTTTAGTGTGCTATGATCAGATATTATGCATGGGATAATTTCTCTCCCTTTGCATTTAGTTAAGAATGCTTTATGGGTTAATATATGGTCTATTTTTGAAAATTACCCATGTGCAGCTGAGAAGAACATATATTCTGATGCAGTTGGGTGGAATACTCTGTAAACATCCACTAAGTCCATTCACTCATAGGTATCATTCAGTTCTGTTATTTCTTTGCTGACTTTTTGTCTAGTTGACCTATCGCTTTGTGACAGTGGGGTGTTAAGGCCTCCTATTACAATTGTGTTCTTCTGTATTGGTTTTTCATGTCCATTAGTATTTGTCTTATATAGTTAGGTGTTCCTGTATTCGGTGCATATGTATTTATAATTGTTAGTTCTTCTTCTTCTAGTTTTCCACTAATATGTATGTAGTGGCCTTCTTTATCTCTTTTAATCCTTTTGGTTTGAAGTTCACTTTGTCTGCAAACAGAATAGTTACCCCTGTTTTTTTCTGGGTTCCTGTTGCATGGAATACTGTTTTCCATCCTTTTGGCTTTTAATCTATGAGTTTCTTTTTGAGTCAGATGTCTTTCTTGTATACAGCATATTGTGGTATCATGTTTCTTGACCCATTCCATCAACTTGTTTGTTTTGACAAGTGAATTTGAGGTGAATTTACATTTATGGATATAACTGATTTGTACTGGCTTGACTTCGCCATGTTGTGTTCCTATTGTTAGTTTCCTGCTTTTGTCCCTCATTTAGTTTCTTGTCCAGCCTGGTGGTTTCTTTCTGTTGTTGTTCTGGAGATTGTGGTCATTTTTATCTCTAGCTAAGATGTCTTTCAGCACTCTTTCTAAGGTGGGTTTGGTGGAGGACATGAATTTCTTAAGTTGTTCCTTGTCATGGAAGTATCTTGTTTCTCCATTAAATTTGAAAAACAGTTTTGCTGGGTACATCAGTCTGGGTTGAAAGTTGTTTTCTTTTAGGGCTTGAAATACTTCACTCCAAGCTTATCTTAGCCTGAAGGTATGTGCTGAGCAGTCTGCCATGATTCTAATAGGCTTTCCTTGATAGGTGAGTTGTGTCTCTTCTCTAACAGCTTTTAGTATTCTGTTTTTATGCTGTATGTCTGAGATCTTCATTATTATATGCCTGGCTGTAGATTTATGTTGGTTAACTTTTTGGCATTCTATATGCCTTATTTATTTGTATATCATATTTTTCCCCCAAGTTTGGAAAATTTTCTGCCATTACTTCTGTGAACAGCTTAGTTATGTCCTTTGCATTGTCTCCTGCTTCTTCATTGATGCCTAATTAAGCTAACATTGTTTCTCCTGGCATCATCTTGAGGCTGCTGGATTGTCATTTCATGCTGCTTTGTTGTTTTTATAAGTTCTACCCTTTCATGATTGCTATCTGCGATCCTGTCCTCAAGGTCCAAAATTCTATCCTCAGCTTCATTTAAATGGCTTTGCAGACTTTCAATCCAATTTTTTGTTTCTTAGATATCTCTTTGAATTTGTTTCATGGATTCTGCTTGTTTTCTGCATTGTTAATTCAAAGTTTCAATCAATTTCCCATGCTCCTGTATTTTTTTTAATCTATTTCTTCTCTAGCTATGTTGAGCAACTCATTTACTAAGGTCGTTATTTCTGTCTTTACATAAGACATTATTTCTAATTTGAGTTCCTCTATAGCCTCATGGATTTGTTTTTTTACTTCACTTGCTATCTTTCAGAAATGTCTGGTGCATGACTTTTAAAGTCCTCTATTTCATTGTTGCCTGTACTTGCTCCTAATGAACTAGATGTTTGAGATTGCATTTTGCCTTTTTGCTTAGTCTTTTTCACCTTTTGTGTAAATATCTGGTCTTTCTCTCCCAACAGTTACAACTGTCCATAGTGTGAGTTTTAGGGTCCTACTGTGTGATTGATGTTTGTCAAATTGCTGAGTACCACAATGAAGAGGAGATCCAGTCTCCTGAATTCCTCCTACAGGGCCTGTTGGGTGAATCTTATTTTTTGGGGCCTAACTAGCCTAGAAGTATTGATGTAGGACAACTCTTAGTTCCTGCTGTTGTTAAATCTTCAGGTTGTTGCAGGTCACCAGATCTCCCTGGTTATAGTGTGTGTGTCAGCTGAGGTCCTACTGTGTCACTAGGGGGTCTCATAAACTCTTAATTTTCTCTAAGTTGGGGGGGCATTATTGGTGCACTCCTCCACCTGTCTGATGTTCTCGGGGGGGGGGGTTTACCCACCGTCTTGCCAGGTTTGCCAAGGTCTTACAGTTGGAGGGAGGTTCACTTCCACTCCTATTTACCCACTGAAGACCTCAATTTTAGGGGTAAACTCACCACACAGTCTGGAGTCTACTGAAGTCTTCTGTTTGGGTGAAGGTTCCTGAGTCTCTCATCCAGCCAGCATGGTAATTCACTGTAGTCCAAGGTTCTGGGAGAAGGGGTTGGATCCAAAGATCAACTGCAATACTAGGTCCATGAGACGAGTGGGTTCCGCAAGGGGCGGGCCCAGCGGCAGCAGTCACAGGTAGCTCAGGCCTGCAGTGGGCTTCCACGATGTTCCCGGTGGAAGGGTAGGCTCAGCATCAGCAGCCCCAAGCAGCTCAGGCCTGTGGCAGGCAAGATAAATGTTTTAATAGAGTGATCTATCAGAAGGGCACTGGGTGGCCAGAGATAGCCTGCAGAGATACCGTTCAGGAGAGTTAAGGGAAGGTGAGTCTGAATTGAGATGGAAAGAATATTTGGATACCTTAAGGTGAGGTGTTGAGCTTAGATGACCAGAGAAGAGGTATTACCTATATATAAAGGAAATTTCAGTTATTTGTTCTCTGATAATGTTGTGTTCATGAGGAAATATCCATCTAGCAGAAAGGCAAAATTAAAGCTCTAGAAGTCTGTTCAGATTGAAGATATGTAATTAGGGGAATCCAAAAGAAAGTCTGAAATCATAAGGGATGACAGAGAGGGATGTGAAAAACAGTCCTACTGAAGATTGAAGGGATTTTTTTTAACAAAATAGGGGCTGACATGGCAATAGGTTAGAAATAAGTAACTATGAAAAGAGACTGAACTTGCCTCTGGGCTTCCTGTTCTCTTATCCTTATATCCTCATAGTTAGCTTTAATTTAAAAATTTCCCCCTAAAATCTATTCTTTTTTATTTCTCTCTGCTGCCAAGACACTCATCATATTCTGCCTTGATTTACACAAACCCCTTCTCCCTGGCCTCATAACAGCTCCCTACTGTAGTTTTGGCAAGTGCTACTGCCAAGTCCCTCTTGCTTTCTTGCTGCTCAGATTGTGTTTCTCCCACTCTGCTTTGGCTTCTCTGCACCTTCCCCACAATTCTGCACCTACGCCTTTCCTGCACCCTTCCCACATCCCTTCCCACACCCACACCCAGTCCTTCCTCTGGCCCTCTCCTCTGGCACCTTTAACTGCCAAATTCAGACTCTCATGACTTCAGGTGCACAGCTGACATCATCCTCCCCCACTGACATCCGACTCACACACATCAGCACAGCTCCCACTTCTGTTACAAAGGAACCCAGAGTATCCATTTCTTTCGTGAAGCTTGCTAGCTGTAATAACTGCACGCTGCTTTCCCAAGAGTATACAGAGAGTATTGCTTGCACTGTACTACCTCTGGGGTCTTATATTGTTTGTTCTGGAGGAACATGATTTCATTACTGTCAGATGATTTCTGTTCCTTGTAAAGCACGACTTGGTGTTACCTTGGGGTACAGCATAAATAATAGAAATCTTACAATGCCTCTCAAATGAGAGGGTTTAAACCCAACTAGTGTACCCAAAATTGCCTTGAGCTTTGTCTGAGTAACTCCTGGAAGAAAACCATATCTGTCAAGAAAAGGGAGAAAGTTAATGTACAGAAAAGAAGCTTTTATGATTTTATTGTCCTAACAAACCACATTTGTGAAAAAAAATCATGTATTTCAGTGAATAAGAAATTCACTGAGCATTACTGTTCATTCAGCAGTAACTCTTCAGCAATGGAACATTCTCAAGGACATGTCCTATTGTCATCACACAAAGCGACAGTTTGTACTGCCACCTCTGAATGTTTGCTTATGCCAGTTTCACAAAGCATACTAGTATAATATACTTCACTTTTGTTGAAAATACATACTACAGAGCCTAAAGGATTAATTTCAAACAAGGTCAACATTTATAAATACATAGGTACAAAGAATAATACACTAGTATATATGCGTCTAAGATTACAATTTAACTATTTTTTAAATTTAGTTTTATTTAAAGAAAAAAAAAGCAAAACAGAAAAAAGGGTAGAAATAACACAGAATTTCAAAAAAAACACTAAGAAATCACTAGTTGATGCATTACATATTTTCATCTTAGAAATAGGTGTTCAAGTTACAAAATTAAAGCACAAAAAGTGGACATTCAAACAGTGCGAATGCAAAAAGTTTTATTCACAATCCAACAGAAACTTAGTAATATGGTTATCAATCCTACACACTTAAACATACATGCAGTTATATCCTTCAGAGCAGTTTCCCTCTCTTTTTTACAATAGTGAATACACATTGGGTTCTATCACTCCTACAGTTTTTATTACTTTTTACACTAGAGACACAATGTGATATTTACAAATATGATTCTTATTTACTTCACTTATCAGGATAGTCTCAAGTTGCCTCCATTTACCTATGAAGGCCTCAAGATGATCATTTTATAGCTGAGTAATATTCCATTATACAAAAATACCACATCTTTTTCATCCACTCTGTGGTTGATGGGCATTTTTGTTGTTTCCAAGATTTAGCTATTACAAATTGTGCTGCTATTAACATGGGTGCACATATATCACTGTGACATGATATTTTCAGTTTTTCTGGAAAAATACCCAGGAGGGGAATAGCTGGATTGAATGGAACTTCCAATCCTAGTTTTCTGAAGAATCTCCATGTTGATTTTCACAGTGGCTGCACCAGTCTACACTCCTACTAACAGTGGAGAAGTGTTCCTTTTTCCCTGCAGCCTCACCAACATTTGTTATCAGTTGATTTCTCAATGGCAGCTATTTTTCTGGAGTGAGATGAAATTTCAATGCTGTTTTAATTTGCATTTCTCAAATGACCAGTGATGGTGAACATTTCTTCATGTATTTATTTGCCATTTGTATATCTTCATCTGAGAATTGTGTGTTCATCTTCGATGTCCATTTTTGGAGTGGGTCTTTGAATTTGATGTTTTTCAATTCTTTATATATTCTGGATATAAGTCCTTTGTCTGAAGGGGTTGATGGCTAAAATTTTTTCACATTCTGTGAGTTTTATTTTCACTCTGTTGGTGATTTCCTTTGAAGTGCAGAAGCTTTTCAATAATATGAGATTCCAGTTGTTGATTCTTTGAAGTATTTCTCATGCAGTTTTCATGTATTGAAGTATTTCTTTGAAGTATTTCTCATGCAGTTTTCAAGTATTTCATGCAGTTTTGCTCATGAATTCTCTACCTACCCCTATGTCTCCAAGACTTCTACCTACCTTGTTTTCCAGTATATTTAATGTTTCTGTTTTAATATTTAGATCTTTGATCCATTTTGACTTTATTTTTGTGCATGGTGACAGGCATGGCCCTAGTTTCAGTCCTCGGCATACAGAGAGCCAATTTTTCCAACACCATTTATTAAAGAGGCTATGCTTCCAGTGAACATGTTTAGCCCCTTTGTCAAATATCAGGTGCTGAGTGTCTTTGTACTTATACTTGCATCTTGTAATCTATTCCATTGATCCTCAGGTCTATTTCTTTGCCAGTACCATGTTGATATTTTCACTGTAGCTTTGTAGTATAGTTTCAAGTCAAGAATTGAGATGCCTCCTGTCTTGCCTTTATTGCCCAGAATTGCCTTTGCTATTCTAGGTTTCTTCTGTTTCCAAATGGATTTTAGGACTGTTTTCTCTAGATCTGTGAGGTATGTCAATGGTATTTTGATTGGGATTGCATTAAATCTGTGTAACAGTTTTGAAAGTATGGCCATTTTCACAATGTGATTCTTCCTATTCAAGATCAAGGAATATCCTTCCATTTTCTAATATCTTCTTCAATCTCCTTTTTTAGTGTAGCATAATTTTCAGCATATAGGTCTTTTACATTCTTGGTTAGGTTGATTCCTAAGTATTTCATTTTTTAAGATGGTATTGTAAAAGGCGGTATTTCCATAATTTCTCTCTTGGTGAGTTTTTGTTTGTGTACAGGAATGCTATTGATTTTTGAGCATTGACTTTGTATCCAGCTACACTGCTGAATTTGTTAATTGCCTCTAGTAGTCTTTTAATGGAGTTTTTTGAGTGTTTTATATACGGTATCATGTCATCTGCAAATAGTGATAATTTAACTTCTTCTTTTCCTGTATTTATTCTTTTTATTTCTCTCTCTTTTCTGATTGCTCTGGCTAGTGTTTCCAGAACTATGTTGAATAGTGGACATTCTTATCTTGTTCCTGATTTTAGAGTGAAAGCTTTCAGTTTTCATACATTGAGTATAGTATTGGCTGTTGGATTGTCATAGATGGCCTTTATTAGATTGAGGTAGATACATTCTATTCCAAGTTTCTGAAGGATTTTTATCATGAACAAGTATTGGTCTTTATCAAAAGCTTTTTCTGCATCTATTGATATGACCATGTGGTTTTTGTTTTGGGCTATGTTGATGTGATGTATTACATTTATTGATTTGCATATGTTAAACCATTCCTGCATTCCTGGAATGAATCCCACCTAGTATGATGTATAATCTTCTTGATGATTTGTTGCATTCTATTTGCCCATATTTTATTGAGAATCTTTGCATGTTCATTAGTGAGATTGGACTATAGTTATCCTTTTTGGTTAGGTCTTGCCTTGGTTTTGGTATGATTTATACTTGCCTCCAGGGATGATTTAGGGTGGATTGCTTCCTTTTCAATTTCATTAAAGAGTTCAAGGAGAATTGGCATCAAATCTTCTCTAAAGTATTTGTAGAATTCAGCTTTGAATCCATCAGGACCTGGGCTTTTCTTTGTTGGTAAGTTTTTAATTACATTTTCAGCTTCAATAAGTGATAATGGGTTATTCAAAATTGTTATATCTTCTTGGTTGAGCTTTGGTAGTTCATATGTTTCTAGAAATCTGTCCATTTCCTCTGTGTTTTCCTTTCTATATGAGTAGAGATTTTCAAAGTAGGTATTCATGATCTTTTGTATTTCAATGGGATCTATAGTAATTTCCCCCTTTTCGGTCCTTATTGTGTGAATTTGGTTTTTTTCTTTCTTTTTCTTTATAAGGATAGCTAGAGGTTTGTAAATTTTGTTTATTCTTTCAAAAAACCAGCTTTTTGATTCATTAATTCTTTGTATTTTTTTAGTTTCAATTGCATGAATTTCTGCTCTAATCTTTACAATTTCTTCTCTTTTATGAGCTTTCAGTTTAATTTGGTCTTCTTTGTCTAGAAGCTTGAGATGTAGCATTAGGTTATTTGTGCTCATTATTTTTTCTTAATATGACAATTTATTGCTATATATTTCCCTCTTAAGACCACTTTCATTGCATCCCACACATTACAGTATGTTGTTTCCACATTTTCATTGAATTGTAGATATTGCTTTATTTCTTCTTTAATTTCATCTGTAGCCTACTGGTTGTTCAAAAGGTTATTTAATTTTCATGTATTTATGCAGGTTTTGCAATTTCTTTTGCCATTAATTTCCAATTTCAGTGTGCTATGGTCAGATATTATAAATGGGATAATTTCAATACCTTTACATGTACTAAGAATGTTTTATGGGATAATATATGGTCTATTTGAAGACTGTCCCATGCATAGCTGAGAAGAATGTGTAATCTGATATGGTTGGGTGGAACACTCTGTAAATATCTACTAAGTCCATTTGCTCACAGGTATGATTCAATTCTATTATTTTTTTGCTGACTTTTTGTCTAGTTGATCTATCTCTTTGTGACAATGAGGAATTAAGTTCCCCCATTAAAACTGTGTATTTGGTTTTTCATGTCCATTAGTATTTGTCTTATATAGTTGGGTTCTCCTGTATTTGGTGCATATATGTTTATAACTGTTAGTTCTTCCTCTTGAATTTTTCCACTAATGAGTATGTGGTGATCTTCATTAATCTTTTTAAATCATTTTAGGTTTGAAGTTCACATTGTCTGCAAATAGAATAGTTACCCCTGCTTTTTTCTTGGTTCCCGTTGCATGGAATACTGTTTTCCATCCTTTGACTTTTAATGTATGAACTTGCTTTTGGGTCAGATGTGTGTCTTGTATACAGCATATTGTGGGATCATGTTTCTTGATCCATTCTGTCAACCTATTTCTTTTGATAGGTGAATTGAGGTCATTTACATTTATGGATATAACTGATATGTACTGGCTTAGCTTTGCCATGTTATGTTCCAGTTGTTTGTTTTCTGTTTTCCCCCCTTTTTAAATTGCTTGTCCTGCCTGTTGGTTTCTTTCTGTTGTTATTCTAGAGATCATGGTCATTTTTATCTCTATCTAGTATGTCTTTTAATACTCTTTCTAGGATTGGTTTTGTAGACATGAATTTCTTCAGTTGTTCTTTGTCATGGAAGTATCTTGTTTTTCCATTAAATTTGAAAGACAGTTTTGCTGGGTACATCAGTCTGGGTTGAAAGCTGTTTTCTTTTAGGGCTTGAAATACCTCACTCCAAGCTCATCTTGACTTGAGGGTTTGTGCTGAAAAGTCTGCCATGATTCTAATGGGCTTTCCTTGATAGGTGAGTTGTATCTTTTCGCTAACAGCTTTTAGTGTTCTGTTTTTATGCTGCATGTCTGGGATCTTAATTGTTATATATCTGGGTGTAGATTTACATTGGTTGTGATTATTTGGCATTCTATATGCATCTCTTACCTGCATAACAGATTTTTCCCCTATGTTTGGGAAATTTTCTGCTATTACTTCTGTGAATAGTTTATCTATGTCATTTGCATTGACTCCTGCATCTTCACTGATGCCTATTAGTATTATATTGTTTCTCCTGGCATCATCTTGAAGCTGCTGGAATGTCATTTCATGCTGCTTTATTAGTTTTAAAAGTTCTAGCCTTTCATTATTGCTAATTGTGATCCTGTCCTCAAGGTCTGACATTATATCCTTCATTTAAACACTTTCATTTAAACAGCTTCATTTAAACAGTTTTGCCATCTTTCAATAGAATTTTTTGTTTGTTTGTTTCTTGAATGTCTCTTTGAATTTGTTTCATGGATTCTGCTTGTTTTCTGTATTCTTCATTCAAGGTTTCAAGCAGTTTCCCATGTTCTTGTACTTTTTCATCAATTTCTTCCCTAGCTGTGCTGAGCAACTCCTTTACTATGGTTGTTATTTCTGTCATTCCATGACAAATGACTTCTAATTTGATTTCCTTGATATCCTCATGGATTTGTTCATTTATTTCACTTGCTATCTTTTTAGAGATTTCCAGTGTGTGACTTTAGAAGTCCTCTATTTCAATGTCTCCTATACTTATTTTTGATGGCTAGATGTTTGAGATTGCATTTTGCTTTTTCATTTTGCCATTTTCCCCTTTTGGGTTAATATTTGGTTTTTCAGTCCCACTACTGTCAACTGTCGGTAGTGTGTATCTTAGGGTACTACTGTGTGGTTGATGTTTGACCAATTGATGGGTCCCTCAATGAAGAGGTGGGCCAGTCACCTGAATTCCCCCTGCAGGGCCTGTTGGTTGAGTATTTTATTCTTCCTAGGCTGATAAGCCTAGGAGTATTGATATAAATCAACCCTTAGTTCCTGCTGTTATTATGTCTTCAGGTTGTTCAGAGTCACCAGATCTCCCAGTTTATAGTGTTTGTCTTGGCTGGAACCCTACTGTGTGTGTTGGTATCTCATAGGCCCTTTCAATTTTCTCCAGGTTGAGGGAGGCCTTATTGGCACTGTCCTCAAATGACCTGATGTTCTCTGTGTGGAGTAAGGACTCACCCACCCTCTTGCCAACCTTGCCAATGGACTACTTCTGGAGGGGCTTTGCTATTGCTCCTGTTTACCCACTGAAGGTGGCAAACTCTATTCCTATTTTAGGGGCAAATTCACCTCACTTGTGGAAGCCTGCTGAGTACTTCTGTTTGAATGAGGGGTTACTGAGTCTCCCCTCGATACAGCATTGTTAGTCCACTGCAGTCCAACATTCTAGGGGGAGGAGTGGGAGTCGAAGATCAACAGCAATACTAGGTCCATTGGGGGGGGGCTCCCTGACGGCACTGGTGGGACTGTGGGGCACACATCAGTGGCTGGAGTTCCTGGGTCCCGAGGTGGTCAGCCGGGACAGTGGGGCTCATGGCATGGACCCAGGTCTGGCCCACCCCTGCGTGCTTTGCTGGCTGGAGTTCCTGGATCCTGTGAGGTGGTTGGCCATGAAAGCAGGGGTGCAGGAGGGCAGAACAGGTGTTCTTTATCTCAATCTGATAAAAGATACTATTGTGTGGCTTTTATAAAAAATTTTATTTTAAAGAGAATGAAACAAAAGAGGGCAGTAAAGAGCAGATCAGAACAGGACAACATAGGCAACACAGTACTTTACATCAAGACAACCGGACATCAACAGTAGCTATCACAATATCTCTTACTCTGCTATAGTTGAGCATAGTTTCAAATACAATAATATCAAACATAACAAAATAGTATAGAGCCATGCAAAGAGTGAAAGAATTACAGGGCATTCTGAACCAACTAACAGAAAATGACCAATGGGTACTATAATATCACATTTTCAATAGAAAAATTTTGTTTAAACTATCACACATATTCAAATCCCAATAAGACACAATGTGATAGATAGAACCAATTGTAGTAGAAGAATAGAAGCATGGTAGGACTTCTAAGAAGGATGATATTAAATCAGCAATAGCTGTCATAATGTTTTGTTTTCTTCAAAACAGCTGTTCATATAATCACTCATGATATAGTCAAACAAAACAGAATAAAACCATTCCAACTGATGATTGAAAACATTGAAAGGCTTCAAAGCTATGAGATGGGGACTCATGCTTACCATAAAATCTTATATACTCTTGTCAACTCGCATACTAGGGAGACTATATGGTATTTACACTTATGAGTTTGGTTTATTTCACTTAAGAGAATGGTCTCAAGTCGTGTCCATTTATTTTTAAATATCTCAATGTGATCATTCTTTATAGCTGAGTAGTACTCCATTGTATAAAAATGCCACAACTTTTTTATCCATTCCTCAGTTGAGGGGTACTTAGGTTGTTTCCAGGATCTGACTATTACAAATTATACTGCTACAAACATGGGTGCACATATATCACTGTGATATGATATTTTCAGTTCTTCTGGGAACATGCCCAGAAGTGGATAGCTGGGTCAAATGGGACTTCCAAACCCAGCATTTTGAGGAATCTCCAGACTGACCTCCACAGTGGTTGCACCAGTCTACACTCCCACCAACAGTGCAGAAGAGTTCCTTTTTCTCCACAGCCTTTCCAACACTTGTTATTGGTAGGGTTTTCTATCCTGGCCATTCTTTCTGGAGTGAGATGGAATCTCAGTGTGGTTTTAATTTGCATTTCTCTCATGACTAATGATGATGAAAATTTCTTCATGTAATTATTTGCCATTCGTATTTCTTCATCTGAGAACTGTGTATTCATTTCAGATGCCCATTTTTGGATTGGGTCTTTGAATTTCGAGGGTCTGATTTTTTTAATTCTTTATAATTTCTAGACATAAGTCCTTTGTCTGAGGAACTGTCCATGAAGATTTTTTCCGAATTTGTGGGTTTTCTTTTCACTCTGCTGGAAACCTCTTTTGACATGCAGAAACTCTTTAATAAGATGTGGTCCCAGTTATTGATTCTGCAAAGTATTTCCTGTGTAGTTTGGTTCTTGTTCATGAATTCTCTTCCTACCCCTATATCTTTGAGGTTTTTACCTACTTTATCTTCCAGCAGTTTTAGTGTTTCTGTTTTAATATTTAGAACTTTGATCCATTTAGATTTTAGTTTAGTGTATGGTGATAGACATGGGTCTAGTTTTAGTCTTCTGCATATGGACAGCCAATTTTTCCAGCACCATTTGTTAAAGAGACTGTCATTCTTCCAGCAAGCATGTTTGGCCTCTTTATCAAAGATAAGGTGGTTGAGTGAGTTTGTGGTTGTGGTGGTATCTTCCAATCTATTCCACTGATTCTCTGGTCTGTTTTTATTCCAGTACCATACTGACTTTATTACTGTAGCTTTGTAGTATAATTTCAAGTCGGGGATTGTATGCCTCCTGCCTTGTCTTTGTTGCTTACAATTGCCTTTGCTATTCTAGGTCTCTCCTGGTTCCAGATGAATTTTAGGAGTGATTTCTCTAGATCTATGAGGTATGTTAGTGGTATTTTGATTGGGATTGCATTGAATCTATATAGTAATTTTGGGATAATGGCCATTTTTACAACGTTTGTTCTTCCTATCCATGAACAGGTGATGTCTTTTTTTCATTTTCTGAGGTCCTCTTCGATTTCCTTTTTCAGGGTATTATAATTTTCCCTGTGTAGCTCTTTTACTTCTTTCGTGAGGTTAATTCCTAAGTATTTCATTCTTTTGGATGCTAGTGTAAAGGGTGTAGCTTCTATTATTTCTCTCTCAGTCCTTTTGTTGGTAGTGTATAGAAATACTATTGATTATTGAGTATTGACTTTGTATCCAGCTACCTTGCTGAATTTATTTATTATATCTAGGAGTCTTTCAATAGAGTTTTGGGGATCTTCTATGTAAAGTATCATGTCATCTGCAAATAATGATAATTTAACTTCCTCTTTTCCTATCTTTACTCCTTTTATTTCTCTTTCCTGTCTAATTGTTCTGGCTAATATTTCCAGTACTATGTTGAATAGCAGTGGTGATAATGGACATCCTTGTCTTGTGCCTGATTTTAAGGTAAAGGCTTTCAATTTTTGACCATTCAATATGATGCTGGCTGTGGGTTTGTCATAGATGGCCTTTACCATATTGAGATAAAGACCTTCTATTCCAATTCTCTGTAAGGTTCTTATCATGAATGATTGTTGGACTTTATCAAAAGCTTTTTTTTGCATCTATAGAGATGATCATGTGGTTCTTGCTTTTGGCTCTATTGATATGGTGGATTACATTTATTGTTTTGCATATGTTGAACCATCCCTGCATTCCTGGGATGAATCCCACTTGGTCATGGTGTATAATCTTCTTGATGATTTGCTGCATCCTGTTTGCCAATATTTTATTGAGAATTTTTGCATCTATGTTCATTAGGGAGATTGGCCTATAGTTCTCTTTTTTAG